>PVKM010032205.1:0-16500 GCA_004027735.1 Carollia perspicillata
CTTTCTCAAGATCTTCAGTTAGGTTTTAGAAAAACAATGAGCCTCTATTTCGAGAGACCTAACAGGAAGGTGTTTATCAATGTCGGTAGCTACAGTTTAGAAATGACACTTTAGTTACCCCAGATGGAGCTGAAAGGGCAGACTAGCTGAGAGGCAGAGATGCACAAACTAAAGAAAAAAGGGAATGGAGATGGAAGCCTGGGACGATGGCTCCTGAGAGAGAGCAGCGGTGCGGTGACCACGGCAGACATCACTACCGGACCACTGCAGCCTTTCTGGGACAGCCCGGAGAGCCACAGGATTCTCTGCTCCCTGTGGACCATCTGCCTCCGGATCCCCTGGGGGAGACTGTGAGCGAGACTCTCAGGCCATCCCAGAGCCCCTCGGAGCCCATCCTTAGATGTCGGCAAAGGGACCCATTCCTTGGGCCATCGTGGCCTCTTTGGACCCGCCTTCACCCACACACTCCTCACAGGGCAAGCTCACCTGCGGGCATGCTGGGGTGGTCAGGTTGGGTATCATAAGAAATATATTAGGTCTTTGCCTCCTGCTCTGGGCAAGGAGATCCTAAAACCCTCAGAATTTTCTGCATGAGAGGAGTGTTTTTGTTACTTATAATAAATCACTTTCACCACATCTGAGTTTCTGCTACTAAGATGACTTATGGCAGGCACCCCTAAATAGCCTCTGGATGGGGCTGACCCTCAGGAAGACCAAGTGATTTCAGCCCCCACCACCATCCTCCAGGGAGGGGAGGGTGTAACCGGAGAGTTAGCAACGTTCTTGAACAGCAGTGTTCAGAGTTTCCGAGCTGGAGAACACGTCCACTTGCTGGGAGGGCAGTGTGCCCCCACCCCAGGGACAGGACCTCCTGCTCCGGACGTCGGCCCGTGGACCTCTTTGCCCACCGTTCATGCTTACCCTTTATAATAAACCTTCAGACTTAAGTACCTTTCTAAGTGCTGTGAGTCGCTCTCAAACCTGACGCAAATTCTCAAACCTGAAGAGAAGGTTGTGGGGGCCCCCAACTCAGGCCTAAGACTTGCAACTAGCATCTCAGGTGGGGCCGGATTTGTGGGACCGAAGCTTGAAGCCGTGAGGTCTGCGCTAACTATGGGTACCCAGTGTCAGTATTGAATTGAATTGTGGGACACCCTGCTGGTCTCAAAAAACTGGTTGTTGTTAGAAAATACCCCATGGAGATACCAGAATTCTCTTCCGAACTAGACCCAAGACCCCTTTCCAGTCCACGTAGTCTTCCCCTGGTCAATTCCCGAGAGCAGGCCTTGGAGTCATTTCACAAATACCTCAGTCTAAGGAATCACCAAGGGGTAAATGTAAAGGACAAGTCTTGGGCGTGTCTGCTGGGTGTCCCCTCCTATCCACAAAAAGATTCTTCATGGTAAAGAAAGAAGAGGGAAGGGTGGAGTGAGGGAAGAGAAGAGGGAAGTCTAGCAGCTGGAGGGTTCCTTTTGACCCTCACGTCCTGCAAAAATTAGGAGGTGGGTGGTCCTGAACTTCTTAATCAGAATCTCTAAGGATGGTGGCTGAGAATCTTGCTGGCATGGTCACATTTATTTAAATGGCAATTCTCAATCTTGGCTGCACATTAGAATCACTGGGGAGCTTTTAAAATGCCCAAGCCTCCCCTGGAACCAATGATGTGGATTTGGGGAGGGGGACCCAGGAATCAGTCTGTCTCAAAGCTCTCCAGGTAATTGAGAGCACTGGCCTAATGAGATTAGGAAGGCAGATGAACAGGAGTAACGTTCGTGGGCAAGGGGTCAGTGCAAGAGAAGTGGGGCTTATGGAAGAGGGTGAATCACGGCCTTCCTAAAGTGACAGCCTGATTGTCGCCATGCACGGAAGAAGGCCGGCTCTGGCCAGCTCTTCCGTTGTCAAGGAAAGTGTCAGGTGCTTGTATGAAATTTCTCACATTGTCAGTGTTAGTAGCTAATTCCACACTGTGTGGAGCAGCACTGTACAGCCAGGTGAAAGCCGCCGTCAGGAGGTGGTGTTGGGGCTGCCAGTCTGGGCTTTTGATTAGAATCTTCCTACTCAGTGTGGTCCATAGACCAGCAGTGTCGTCATCACCTGGGACCTTGTCAAGTCAGACTCTAGAGATGAATTTGTTATTTGTCCACCCAGACCTATTGAATTAGCACCTGCATTTTAGTAGGATCCCCGGATGACTTTGAATGCATATTAAAGTCTGAGCATCACCGATTAGCAAGTATACCAGTATGGTGCTAGCAAAACCGAAACCATAGGTGTGATTCCTTTGTGTGCTAGGAGATCAGCTGAGTTTCATGATGATGCAGTTACATACTTCCAGCGTGTGTCTTCAATAATAAGCACCTCCCCTTTAGGGAGATGTGGGAGACCTACCTCCCCATTATGTCGGTCATATTCTCCTACCTTTTTGAAAGGTGAAATAGAGGAGAAGCTCTGTTTCATTTTTTAAATTAATATTTAATTGTCCTTCAGTCCCCACAATGTCCATGGAGGCCCTTGGAAAGATTCATTTTAAATGTCATGTCCTCTGTTCTCAATGTGTTCACAGCTTTGCTTTCTCTCTCACTCTTCCTCCCCTCAGCACTTTTGTTATCCTGGTTACGCTATCATCATTATAATTCGACTTAACTGATGAAAAGCAGGCTTTCAAAAAGCCTGTCCTAATGGAAAGAGAATTGACTTGGATGGAAGTTAGCAAATTACAACTTTAAAGTAAACTTCTTTCTATCTGGGTAACAAATGCAATTAAGTTCATTAGAGAAAAATCAATCTTGCAGGGGATTTTATCAATTTTATTAATCATTTTAGACTAATAAACCAAACTTGAAACCTTCTGGATTTTCTCTGTTGTTGACTATTTTCTCTTCTGTAATTTCAGTCCTCATTCTTAGTATTTGCTAACGTCTACTTTCTTCATGTTTAATGTGCTGTGTCTTGAGACGAAAGCTTAGAGCACTGAGTTTCACCCTTTCTTATTTTCTAACATATGCATTTAAAGTGAAGTGTTTCTCTCCTAATACTGCAAAGCTTCCATATAGTTCAGTACGTTGCATTTTCATGATTGTTCAGGTCAAAATATGTTCTTGTTTTAATTTTGATTTCTTCTTTGAGCTCTGGGTTAGTTGGCAGTATGCTGACTGCTTTCTAAATATCTGGGGATTTTCTAATTATCTTTCTGTTATTGACCTCTAGCTTAATTCTGCTATGGTCAAAGAATATACTCCACATAATTTCAATAATCTGAGGTTCTGAGACTTCCTTTACAACCTAACACATCGTCTATGTTGGCAAATTTCCAATGTGTGTGTAAAAGAATATGTGTTGTACTGTTGCTGGATTAAACATGTGAATTAGATTATGTTGGCTACTGTGCTATTTAAATCCTCTAAATCCTCACTGATTTGTGTCCCTGCTTGCTCTGGTAGTAACAGAGAGGTGTATGTTTAAATCCCTATCTATGATTACAGGTTTGTGCAATTCTCCGTGCAATCATCGACCAAAAGAAACCTACTGTAGTTGTTTTGATATCAGATGCAGTAGCTCTAAGTCAGCCCGTACAACAGAACTTTCTGAGATAATGGAGATGTTCTTTGTGCTCTCTGGGTAGCCATTAGCCAAGTTGTGATTGAACACCTGAAAATGTGGCAAGTGCAACTAAGCAACTGAATTTGTGCCCTGGTGGGCTGGCTCAGTTGGTTGGAGCATCATCCCATACACTGAAAGGTTGTGGGTTCAATTCCCAGTCAGGGCACAACCTATTGATATTTTTCCCTCACAGCACTGTTTTCTTTCCCTTCCTCTCTCTTTAAAGTCAATAAACATATCCTTGTGTGAGGATTAAATGAGGATTTAAAAAAAAAAGAAACTGAATTAAAATCTGTTTATTGTTAATTTAAATTTAAATAGGCACACATGGCTAGTGGCTACTGTATTGAACACTTATTTTAAAACAAGAAAAATTAAAGGTGGACATTTTATATTGATAAAAGGGTCAATTGAATAGTGAAGTATAACAGTGCTAAATATATGGCCACCCAACAGTTATACCTTCAAATTATATAAAGCAAAAAATGATAGATCTAGTGTGCATATATATATATATATGCACATATATATGCACATATATATATATATTCAGAAAGATAATGCTTACCACATGGGCACTTTCAGGGTGTTTCCTGCCGCCAAAATATCACAAGTCGCTAGTCACCAAAAGACCTCATGCTCTATTTTCCGAAGAAGAAAAAAGAGATCTAGTGTCCTGCAGCTGCAGCCGCCAAAGAAGCATGAATATACTCAGAGGATAGCCAGACAAGGACCCATCAGAATATGGGGGATGAGTACTAGAAGGGGCACTCGCAAGAACATTTAGTTTGACCTATATCTTTTATAAAGTTAGACACTGGTGCCAGGTTAGTTTTTGTAAGATGGTAACCAGTGCCCCATTGTGCTAACGGCCTTCTGAGCCAAGAGGAGGGTCTCCCAGCTTTGAGGGTTGGACAGTAGTGCCCTTGCTCATACACTCACTCCAGCTTCCAGAAACACGTTCAGTTCACAGGTGGCCAGGTTAAATGGATTTACAGGTTACATTTAGCCATTTTAACGAAACACTCACAAATGGACTAAACCCATTTCACTTGAAATGTAACTAGTGCAAGTAAGAAACTGAAAAAGAGACAGACTGTGCTAGCAATTATGCAAGTGGTAAACATAAAGAAACTGGAGAAGTTGACATTTCCCATGCAATCATCAACCGAAGTAAATCCATATTTCAAGGCGTCTTCTTAATAGAATTTTTAAAACTATTTCTCTAGTCATACCATATAGGAGACCATTCTGCGTGGCATGGGCCCAGCTCCCACTCAGAGATGCACAGGACCCACACCCACGGATAGGTTCTCCCGTGGGGAACCAGGCCTACACTGTACATAGACTGCTATGAGACTTGCTTTTGCTAAAACTCCCTCACCCTGAATTGAGGCAGCAAACATTTACTGCAAAGTAACTTCCTAAAATCCATGCTAAACCTTCCAAGGACAAGTATAACTGGTTCAACCACTTTTCCCTTTGCATTTGCAAATATCCTTCTTCTGTGATGTGATTAGAGGCATCCTCTCCTTTGTTTTTTTTGTAAAAGATAACCACCTAAAGCAAACCTGTGCATAGTAAATGAGGACCTTCATGTCATGTGCCCAGAAAAACAATAAAAGGTGATCCAGGCAAGGGCTGAGGTTTTTTCTCCTCTTGAGAGAGAAGCCACCGGCCCTTTTTCTCCACAGGATTCGGTAGTCCGTGTGAATTTCTTCTGTCTCAGCTACAGTGCAGTGGACCCCACGAGATGGGGTCTGCGACAATACTACCTTGTTTTTACCTCCTAACATGTAAAATCAATCAGGTACCAGTGGAGAATCGGTTTTAAAAATAACATTATTAAGAAGACACTTTGTAATATGGAATTACTTCCTTTATAGTTAGCACAAACCTTGCCTTAAATGTATAGCATGTTAATAAAAGTGCAAAGCTATTGTAATTAGCAGACACTTGCAAATGAAGCACCCATCGTGAAGGTAGACCTTTATAATTGCTGGAAAAGACTGGGTGAAAGGGGTGCAATGATTCAGAGGATTCACCTTTTCCATTTCGATCCTCAAATCTACGTGAAGAGTCTTTTTCTCCAGGCAATGACAATCATTAAAATCAAGTATTGCAAAGGAACTAAACTTTGAATTGAAGAGTCAGCACTTTAAATGTTTGAACCAAAGTGTTAAAGTTTTGAAAATAATGAAGTCTGTTCAAACACACATGGTTTCCTTTTGAAAGCAAATAGATGTTCTGGATCATTAATAAGTAAAATATAACACCATTTTCACCTTTATCTCATCTTTGTATATTATTATTATTTCATTGTAATTTCAAAATACATTTTTATACTATATGTTCACTTACATAATTGATATACATGTTAGTCTAATAATGTAATAAATGAATAAGTATGCCTAGGTTGGGGTGAGTACTCAGTGTTTAGGGGAATGAAATAAAAAAGTTTGGATGACATTGCCCTAAACTAATGGCCTAATATTTAATTTTGTTCTGGCAGGAAAGGAAAAAGCCAATGCCTAATTTTCACAAAATAAAATTGTTCAAAGCCAGGAGGTCTTAACTTTGAAATACTGCCTTAGAAAGGTTCTGTATATTTATAGTGTAAACGTTTCTCAAAATTTCTGTCTAGATGATGCTATCAGGTCATGATTTTTTCACAGCTTGGCAAAACACAAAAGGTTGAAATATCGCCATTCTCTGAGTTCAAATACTCATAGTTTCATCTCAGTAAATTTGCATGTTTTCTGATATTTTAAAACTCAGTATGCAAACTAACATCAATTAAAGAATATATATTCAGAATTTGTAATTCTTCTCTTTCATAATTTAGTCTGTTGTTATACTGAAATATTTTTATTGTCAAGCCCATAAACTATACCTGTTAAAACCTGAGTCCATATAATCTCTTTAGTTCATAGGACATAATATGGAAACCTTCTGTAGAAGACTTTATATCACCACAAATCACTTTATGTGATTCAACACCATACTTCCGAATAAATGTAAGACTAGGTCCACAAATGGCCAAGTCAGAGTCATCAGCAGGAAACGATAACAACAAACAGCTCCGACAGTTCATTTGACACAAGGTAAACAAAGAAGGCCAAAATTCATCCTAATATAAAAAACTCATATTAAAAATGTCACCATTTACTTTCTATATAAGCATTTTTACTGATTGTTTGCTTATCCCTGTGTCTCAGTGAACTGGCCCTGGCCACTCCCTCAGGCTTTCAGAATGTTATCAAACGCAGCATTTGCAGTGACCATATTTCATTCTGTTTTACACTGATGGCACCATTTCCTTGTTTTAGCTCAATTTTATTACAGCTTGCAATAGTGGTCCTGTAAGCCAATGCTTTCAAAACAACAGACAAAGGGTATTAATTCTAACTAGGACACGGTTTGGACAATGCTAATGTCTTATTTACATTCACTCCCATATTACTGCACAACAAACCACATCAAATATGTATTTCTTTGTGCAAAGTTAAAAAGTCAAATTAAAACCTCTCCAAACACATTCAACATCCCTTTGAAATGACTCCAAGATGTTACCACAAGCATGAATCACCGAATCAAGGACAGGAGCTCAGAGTCAGTGGAGAACTTGAATTTGGAAGTACAGAGCCGGATAACCATGTGCACATACATACAACCATCAGAAATTATGACCTCCGTGGTTTAGAATTCATTTCTTGGCACTTACCCTGCAATTCTGATTTAATAGCAATTAGCACAAGCATGAGAACAGAGATTATATATCAGGAGTGCCTGCACACATTTACCAATGCACTTGCTATAGAGCCTCTGCCAGCAAAAGGATTTGTCTTAAGGAAGGAGAGAGCTAGGAAGGCAGAAAAACCTCGGGATTCAGCTGAACACAGAATTCAGAGAACTGTTGATTTCAATGACTATCATTGTGCTGATTTCCTTTTAATAAAGATCTGTTTCAGAAGGAAAAAGGCAAACACATTATCCTCATGACTCTCACAGGGAAAAAGAATTTGTCTGCATTTATAACAGTCACGATAAGAGGTCTGTTTGTTAAAATGTAGCCACAGCTAAAGGTAATTAAGGTACCATGACAAAGCACAATATTTTAGAAATGACTCCATAGAATGACTTAATAGCCATTACTCACACATCTTGAGAAACTGCCTTGTGAGATAACACCAAGGTACTTCTGTTTGTAGATTGCAGTCATAGAAATTGCTGATGGAAAGTGTTTTATTATTATTTTTTACTTAAAATTCTGGTGTGATGTTATGCCTGCATATAAAATAAAAACTGATTTCAAATTTAAAAAGAGAGTTGAGTTGTTCAGGACAATGGGTGGCTCAGGTCACTTTATTCTGATGAGATTCAGTCTGGAAAGGTGTCTACCAAGTTAAAGAAGAAAATAAAATCAATAGAGGGATACGTGCTAAATTTGGTCTTACAGCATTTGTGAAGTTATTGCCTCCTCCCCACAAAAAGCATACTGGCCAAAGTTGTTGGGAAGTTATGAATGCTTAGAACTTTAAAAAAAGAAGTCCATGTTCTGCTCAGAGATAATCTGATCAAGCTGGTCCTTTTGCAGACACTCCACTTTCCCTAGGCATCTGCGATGTCCTTTGTCATTCAATTTACAATGTCCTTTCCCCTCTGTAGCCTCCCTAGACCAATCACTTTATCTATATCTATCTATCTATCTATCTATCTATCTATCTATCTATCTATCTATCTATCTATCCATCCGTCTGAGCTCCCGTCTACCTATGGTCAATATCACACAGCCTGACCCTTACTTCATCTCATTATTTCATGTGGTTATATTATCCTAATGAGATTGCCAATGAATGGAAAATAAGGACCACGTCCTTTCATTTTTAGGAGCTCCCACTATTTCAGATTGGCTGATGGAGGTGCAGGGCTGTGCTTGGCCTCATAGGTGGCAACCTGTTAATGCTGCTTCACTTCAAGTCTTGAGGTCCTTATAGGCTCTCAAAGCAGCATCGTGAATTCTCATCAGTTCTATGAAATGTGACTAGAACACTGAGGAAAATGTGTAAAAAAAAAAACCAACACATAGATCAGTCCTGAATAGTTTGGGGTCCACAGCTCAAGGAGTTATTTTAGAAGTACTAGAAAAAAAGTCTAATAAGAAAACGAAAAGAAAGTAGGCTTTAGAGTCTGCCATAGTCATGGCTGATGCCTACTTTTATTACCTGTGTATTGTGAGACTAGTCACTTTAACTGTTTTGAGTGTGAAAGAGTGTGTGTGCGTGTATGTATGTTAGTGTCTAATTCCCAGGTTTATTGGGACATGACATATAATATTAAACCTACATATTGTTGGGTCTGTTGGATCATCCAATCAGTTAAAGGCCTGAAAAGAACAAAAGGCTGACCCTCCTCCAAGTAAGAGAGAATTCTCCTGCCTATGACCTTTGAGTTGAAGCATCTTCTTGGTTCCACAGCACTTTCTGGCTCTTGAACTATAGCTGGGATATCTTGCTCTGCAGATTCTGGACTTGCCAGCCTCCACAGTCACGTGAACCAATCCCTCACAATGATTTAAAAAATGTTTTATATTGGTTCTGTTTCTCTAGAGAACCTACTTTTTTAAGGTCACGTTCTCAGTAAAGCCTTCCTTAACCATTCCATTAAGAACAGAGAAATTCCATTCCCCATCCCTTCCTATTTATTCAATTTTCCCTGTGGTTTTTGTTCCCATCAACATGCTATGCATTTTGCTTCTTGCTTGCCTATGCAAACCTCAAAGAAGCAGGAATTTTTGCCCATTTTCTTTCCCACTGTATCCCCAGCACTCAGAAAAATACCTGGCACATAGGGGATGCTGAAAATATATTTGTTGAGTGAATGAACTTGAGAAAAAAGCAATTCACTAGTTCAAGAGTTGCTTTTGATCAAATATCTTTGAGTTCTGCCGATTTCACACTTAAATCTATTAACAAGGTAGCTGTAATGGTTTATTCTACTGCCACAGAGAATATTCCAGAAGGGATGTTCAGGAGCATGAAAAGCAGAGAAGTAGACAACAGCGAGGGTACCAACAAATGGAGGGAATAGAATCCATTGTTAGAGTAGTAGTTTCTTATGGCTGTTGTAACATGTTACCGTAAATTGTGCGGCTTAAAACAATAGAAATTCTCGCAGTTCTGGAGCTCTGAAGTCTGAAGTCAAGGTGTTGGCAGGGCCATATGCCCACCAAAGGCTCTTGGGGAGAGCTGGTGCCTTCTCTCTCCCAGCATCTACTGGCTGCCGGGATGTTTTGACTTGGGCCTGCGCCATTCCACTCTGTGCCTCTGTGGTCACGTTGCCCCCTTCTCCCTGTCTGTGTCAATCTCTCATTGCCCCACTCTTGTAAGGACATATGGCATTATATTTAGGGCCCACTTGAAAAATTCAAGATGCTCTTCTCATAGCAAATCCTTTATTTAATTATATCCTCAAAGGCCCTTTTTCCAAATAAGGTAATATTCAGAAGTCCAGGGAATCAGAACATCGATATATTTTGGGGGCCACCACTCAACCCACTATAGTTCTGATAGAAAAGTTATATGCTTCCACAGAGACAATTCTTGATTTTGTTGCTCAGCCGTCAACATGAGATGCTTTCTAAGAGATGTGGGCCATTGTTATCAAATAATTAAACCCTCTTAGGTTTCACTAAAGGCTCAGATTAATCCATGTGGTAAAGTTTTAAACAATTTCTTATTATAGTAAAGATCTTTGCTCAGGAAGCCACGCACTGAAAGAAAGATCAAACATTTCTTTTAAACAAGGAAGTCATCTCTGGGTCAGGCTTTTAATCCTCATTCTTCCCTCTCATTTCTCATAATCTTATGATAGCAACTTTTGTAATCTGGATCAAGAGCTATCATGTGCTTTAATCCAAGGAAAAAGAATACAATGCACTACTTTGCACTCAAGTTTATAAAATGTTGGTGGTCATTAAGATCATCTTTTAAGCAATGGCGCTGCCCACAGACATGCGAAGAAATTCAAGTTCATAATTTCTGGCTGTTTTTCCTGGTGTTAACCTTCCTCTGACATTCAGGAGATTGAAACTTTTAAATTACATTTATTTTTTAAAAAGTATTATCATGGGCACTTTTCAGGACCCAGTGTTCCACAATTTAATCACCCTATATAACTCTTCATTTCCCTAACTATAAACAACTGTTCTATTTAAATTTTAAGACAACTAAATTTTATTACAGCCAAGAATAGTTTCTTTTTCACTGTTAATAATAGAAACACTTAAGTCTCAGTTCTTACCATCCCTAGGTCAATAAAAATACATATCTATTAAAATGTCATGTTCAAATGGCAAATAATATCTACTAGGTGAATTAAGTCTGAACCTGACTTTTAAAACCACTTAAAATTAATTTTCAACTGGAAAATGGGGAAGTATTTGTGAAATGTATTTTTAAAAATTCACTTATCTAAAAATAAATTGACATTTGATTGTTTTTATTTGGAGGCTTAGCTTTCAAGAAGAGGAGGTACATTATAATAAAAGGAACTGGTGGGATTTTACTCAGCATCCCAATATTTAAAGTATGTTCTGAGCTCATTAGTGATGGCCTTTCATTCAGCAGGGTCTCATACGACTCAAATATTTTTTAACAACTACTATAAAGTTTAGTTTCATATATTAGAAAGGGTATTAACCTGATACTTAAAGGAAATGGAGGCCACGGGTTAGTGGTCCTAACTGTTTTCTTGACCGTCCCTTAATCACTAGTTAGGGAATATTCTTGTTCTACCAAACATGTATTGGGTGATCCTTAGCTGTGCTTTCTTAACAAAGACACAAGCAGAGAATATCACCATTTTAGGGATGATAGGAATAGCCTTCTGACTGGTCTGGTTCCCTTTCTAACTCACTCTCCATATCACAGAGAGATTCTACCCAAACAGAAACTGAACCATGTGTCTTCAGTGCCTGCTTTAGTCCTCTGGATAAAGGACACTCTTTATCCTTATTTCTTCCTGCAATGGTTTGTCTATCCTGGTCCCATTTTGTTCCTGGGCCTCATCTCTTTCTAGTGTAACATATTTTTTTGATTTCCTCCAATGGTCGCCTTGCCACTGGGCAGCCATGCCTGCTGTTCCCTCTGGTAAACCTCCTTCCACAACTTCTACAGTGCTCATTCCTACTTACACATTTGTCATCTGCTGGACCTCATATATTCCAGAAATGATGCATAGTAAAGCTAAGACTCTCTTTTATTATTAATGGGTCATTTCTTCGTCCAATGGTTATATATCAAAGACCACTAATAGTATAGGTGTTTAAAAAGAGACTTAGAATATGTATGTAGACAATTTGAAGCAAAACAGTTTGGCTTCATGATTTTTTTCTAACAAAACCACCTATGTGGCATTAGATACTCTATGCAGCAAAAAAAAAAAAATAATAAACAAATAAAAAATAAAAAAATCTTGCACTTTCAAATCTGTTGTATGTTCAGAGATCTCAGTAATTTCAAAACCCTTTCAGTAAAACAAATTTTTACTCTAAGTGTCTTTTTTTTGTGTGGTTTAAAAAATGGTTTATATATATCCTAAGAAGCACTCTGCTCTTTCCATTCTTTAATATTAAATTGAATTAAATAAATTTGGCATGTGTCAGTTAGAAATCTAAACATCAGAATGGCTGATTTTTAACTCCCTTTTATTATGCAAGTATAGTTCCAATGACTCCTTCCAGACATGTGTCAACATGGCACTCTACATTGAACCAATTAGATACCCTCTCATCAACCCACAAAGTACTCCAAAAACAGCTGTTTGCCCAGGGATCTAAACAAAGTCAGTACAAACTGAAGTAGGTGCACAGGGATCAAGCTCAGAAATTCTACAGATGGAAAGTGTGTTCTTTATATTGTACCACGATGTTGACTCCGGCAGCCAATGAGCAGAACTGACAAGGGAGGTCGGGGACACACACTATCAAGGTGAGGACTTGCATTTATGCCTGAACGGGAGTCACGGCCAAGAAAAGCTGGGCAGCATTCCTTTCAGTCATAGGCTTCACCCAATGACTGACTGACTCCTTTGAAGTCAGTTAGGCTTAATGCTAATGCTGAGGAATTAGAAGCTTAAACAAGAAATGTGTTTCTTGATGACTTTCTTTTCCCCAGAAATAATCTTGTCCATCAACATTATCAAATAGGTTGGCTGGGTTCCCTGGGGTACTTTGTCATGGCACAGGTCAATTCATCAGCACAGAAAATACAATCCTGGTATCCTGAGGAAATTCTCAATAGCCTGTGGCATTTCTGATAGAGAATGACTTAATGACCTTCCTGCATGTATTTAAGCCTGGCTCAATAAGAGAAGACATATTCTTATCAGTGAGCCCATTCTCAAGAGATGGGGAGAGATGATAGTAATGAGAGCACATGTAGGCTCAGGTCTCACTGACAAAATAATTTGCATTGTCTCAGGCATTCACCTGAGAGAGGGTTGAGGAGATAATTGGCATTACTGTCAAGAGGATAAGTGAATTTTCTTGTTTCATATTGTCAAATCTTTGAGAGAACCTAATTTGCCTTCTGACAATGAACGGGAAGGAGCACGGATTACATAGAGAACTGACCTTTATACAGCATCTTTTAAAAATTACTAAAAGACACTGAGAAAGCTGGGGGTTTGGTGAAGCCCTCTGGATTCACATTAAGGGCTCCCTCTGGCATTTCTGGAGCCTTTGCGCCAGCCCCCCATCAAATCCTGAAACACAAGGGTGTCTCTCCTAAGCAATCAGAGCATGAGCGCTGGAGACACATTCCCTTCCTCTGATTAGACATGGAATAGTCTATTAAAATGATTTCTGACACTGCTACCTTCCCTCCTTTAGCTCAAGGGTTGGCAAACTTTTCTGTAAAGAGCCAGAGAGTAAACATTTTAGACTTTGCAGGCTATGGGGTTTCTGTCACAGTTACTCAATTCGGCTGTTGCAGTGAGACTGTGTTGCAGTCACAGGTAATACATAAAGGAAAGGGAATGGCTGTATTCAGTAAGAATTTATTTAGGGACACTCAAATTTAAATTTCAAATCATTGTCATGTGTCCTGAAATATCATTCTTCTTTTGATTGTTTTAAATCATTTCAAAATGTAAAACTATTGTCAGCTCATGGTCTATGCAAAAATGGGCAGCAGCCTGGATCTGATCCCTGCTCTAGTTCAGAGCCATTCGGTGGAACTTTCTGTGATGGTGGGAAGGTGTATGTTGGCACAGTCCAACAATGGAGACACTAGCTCCATGAGACTATTGAAATTTGGCTAGTGTGATGGAAGAACTTAATTTTTCATTTCATTTACTTTTAATTAGTTCAAATTTGAGCTGCCACCTCTGGCTCTCGGATACCAAGTTAAGCATAATCTTTCATATTTACTTGAAAAAGACATTCCTATCTCTCCCCTACATTAAAAGAAACAAACAAAAAAATTCTTCCACTTACTGTCTGAGTTATATAGCTGGTGCTCCTTCTGAGAAGATCAAGGTTGATGTCTTAGTTTTCCTTACATAGTGAGCTCTGGTGGTTATGCGATAATCTAGTAGCAAGTTGGATACACAGGCCTCATTGTGTCGGTATTATTGCTACTTTTTTGCCCTGGAGGCTACTTGTAGTTTCTGTGATGCACTCTTCCACTCCCTGCCATCCCTGAATTCTCCTGATTTTTCAGGCATGCAATAAAATTAACATAAATGAAGCAGAGATAGGGCCCATTCAGACTCTATCATCCAATGAAAATAATAGACAGTGACATCACATAGCCAGTGTTTAAACTTGTGCTGAGATGTCTTTGGATTTACCTTGAAAACATTCTTTAGGGAACTGGTAACAAACCGTGCTTGGTGTTTAACACTGTTTCCCAAGGTCGCCTTGTAGAGATATATTTGTATCCATCTGAAATTGATTCATGTAGACAGATGGCAAAGGACAAGGTTGGATCACTTAATGTGTGACCTACTTACTGGTTCAACAGCCTGCGGTTTAATACTAAATAAAAGTATTGAGCGTTTGAGTTAAAAAATGCAGTTTGGTTTCTTGGTTACCTTACAGGCAGCATGAACAGTCTGCATGCTGGATGCATTGGTTCCAATAAGCAAGGAGGTAAGTGGGGAAGTGATCTCAAGGCCTGGGGATAAGATGTGTGGTGGTGTCACTGCCCACACGGTAAGGGGCTGACAGAAGTCACTGAGAAACAGGAGCACATATTTAGGTACCTGAGGAACAAGATATCAATAGTAGACAATCGTGATGACCTCATGACATGGTCAGAAGTGTCCCAGGATATTTAAAATGTGTAGTTTTCTCAAGGGCCTTCTGAACCATCTAAGAGAGGTCGTAGAGACTGAATGAATCCTGAGTAAAAATGCCTTTCTGCCTTGAGCCTGTTCTATGTTAGAAACAGGGTACAAATCAAAGAGACAACGAACAGAATCCGAGCATCCCATCGAAACAAAGATGCCATTAGGACCTGTGTCCCCACATCGGGCATGATTGGTTCAAAATGGCCTTAAACATTTCAAATCACATATTAATGTTTCAGTATGATAACAAACTGGGTAAAGGATATCAGTTCATTAGGAAGCATAATACCATATCAGACAATATTAAAGGAGGAGTTCTGGCCAAGATGGGGGCGTAGGTAGAAACCCTTCACTTCCTCTCACAGCCAAAAGGAAGATAATGACCAATCTAAAATCAATAAACAACCAAAAGCACCAGCAAGTCAAACTGCATGGAACTCCAGCAAACAAGGAATTAAAGGAAAAAAATCAACCAGAACATCAGATTGGTAAGGCGACCCTGTGGGGCAAGCGACTCAGAAAAACGGCCACAAGGCTGCCGAGGGGCAGGGCTGACTGCCCAGGGGAGCTGCAAGGGAGGGACTGACTTAAGGGGAAAACTGAGATTCAGTTGGGCTATGGCTGGGATTGCCGTGGTGGGAGATACTTCCAGTGTGACATGAGAGTCTGTTGGAAAGTGAGCTAGAGACAAGCAGCAAGCTGCACTGTCCCCTCTCTGGCCCCTCCCCCACAGGCAGCACAGCAAAGAGGGTTGCCTTGCCCAGGTGAATACCTAAGGCCCTGCCCCTTACAACCTATCAGCTGCACCAAGACAAAGAAATATGGCCCAAATAAAAGAACACAGCAAAACCTCGGAACTAAGCAATGAGGACTTTGTCAACCTAACTGATGGAGAATTTAAAGCCTTGGTTATCAAAATGCTCACAGAATTGATAGAACTTCATCAAAAAATGAAAGAACAAATGAAAGATACTCAAAATGAAATAAATCAAAATATTCAGGGAACCAACAGTGACAAGGAGGAAACCAGAATTCAAAGCAATGATTTGGAACAAAAGGAAGAAATAAACATTTAACTGGGTCAGAATGAAGAAACAAGAATCCAAAAAAATGAAGAGAGGCTGAGGATTCTCCGGGACAACGTAAAACATTCCAATATCCGAATTATAGGGGTGCCAGAAGGAGAAGAGCAACAGCAAGAAATTGAAACCTTATTTGAAAAAATAATGAAGGAGAACTTCCCCAATCCGGTGAAGGAAATCCACTTCCAGGAAGTCCAGGAAGTTCAGAGAGTCCCAAAGATGTTGAACCCCAAGAGGAACACACCAAGGCACACCATCATTAAGTTACCCAAGATCAAAGACAAAGAGAAAATCCTAAGAGCAGCAAGAGAAAAGGAGACAGTTACCTACAAAGGAGTTCCCATAGGCTATCAGCTGATTTCTCAAAAGAAATTTTACAGGCAAGAAGGAGCTGGAAAGAAGTATTCCAAGTCATGAAAGACAAGGACCTACATCCAAGATTACTCTATCCAGCAAAGCTTTC
>PVKM010032207.1:0-16499 GCA_004027735.1 Carollia perspicillata
ATCCCACAAGTAAATCTGTGACTACAAAATGTCACAAATGCTACAAGTGAGAGTAGCGTGGTGCTGTGATGTCACGTGATAGTGGGACCTGACCTGGGCAGGAACGCTTCCTGAGGAAATGATGCAGGGCTGAGCCCTGAGGGATGGTGAGGCCAAGAGAGAAGGGAAGAGTGGGCCACGTGGAGGGAACCGCAGATACGAAGGTCAAGGTCGGGGGTTGGGAAGAGGATGAGGAGCCTTCAGGAGGCCAGTGGGGCTGGAATGGGGAGGGGGAGGGGGGGTCGTGGCGGACGAGGTGGGAAGAGTCAGCAGGCCAGCCGATTGATGCAGGGCTGCCTGTCGGCACAATTCTGAAGGGAGGCATTGCAGAGCCTTTACGGGGGAAGGACGTCCTAGCTGCCTTCTCAGAATTGTAAGGGCAAGAGTGGGAGCAGAGGGACCAGCCAGAGGCAACTTCAGTTGCCAAGCGAAAGGTGGGTGGGAGGCTGGACTATATAACATTGGCCACAGGGAGAGAAATAAGCAAACCGAAGAGATGTTCACAAGAAAACATGGGTAAGCGTGATGAAATACGATGATGTTGAATGGGCTGTTAGGTCTCTCTGGCTTGTAAAACTGGATGACAGGCCACGAGCTCGGTGGAGAACACAGAGTGGATGGGGCTCAGGAAGGACCATCATGAGTTCCATTTCGGACATGCTGAATTTGGGGTGCTCCAGAGGAGAGGCCGAGTAGGCAGTTGGGTGCATCGCTTGGCGTTAAGAGGAGATGACTTCTGCTAGCTTACACACTGGAGTATACATAGGAAATTAAAGCCGTGGGTCTGGAGGAAGGTATCTAGGTGGGTGACCAGAGTGGCAGGTCTCAGCTCTGGCTGCACACTGCAACCCCCTGGGGAGCTTTTAAAAAGCACTGCATAAAATCCAGTGCTTCAGTCATTCTTGCCACATGTTCAAGTCGAGTATTTCTCCTGGCTACCATATCAATAGCACAAATAGAGAATTTTCTTTTTCAATATATTTTATTGATCATACTATTACAGTTGCCTTAATTTTCCCCCTTTGCCCCCTCCACCCAGCACCCTGCACTCCCTCAGGCAGTCCCCACGCCATTGCTTATGTCCGTGGGTCAAGCATATAAGTTCTTTGGTTACTCCATTTCCTTTAAACAAAAGATTTTTAAAATTTATTTTTAGAGGGGAAGGGAAGAAAAAAGAGAGAGAGAGAAACATCAATGTGTGGTTGTCTCTCACACATCCCTAGTCAGGGACCTGGCCCACAACACAGGCATGTGCCCAGACTAGGAATCGAACTAGCGACCCTTTGATTCCCAGGCTGGTGCTCAATCCACTGAGCCATACCAGCCAGGCTTCTGTTTGTAATTATTAATCCTCTCACCTCTTCACCCTTTCCCCCACACCCTTCCCCCTATCTGGCAACCATCAAAAAGTTCTCTGTATATCCATGATTCTGTCTCTGTTCTTCTTGTTTGCTCAATTTGTTTTTTAGATTCAATTGTTGATAGATATGCATTTATTGTTCATAGTTTTGATCTTCTTTTTCTCAAATAAGTCCCTTTAATAGTTCATATAATAATGGTTTGATGATGGTGAACTTATTTAGTTTTTTTTTTTCTTGTCATAGAAGCTCTTTATCTCCCCTTCCATTCTAAATGATAGCTTTGCTGGGTAGAACAATCTTGGCTGTAGGTCCTTGTTTTTCATGACTTTGAATATTTCTTGTCAGTCCCTTCTAGCCTGCAAAGTTTCTTTTGAGAAATCAGCTGATGGCCGTATGGGGATTCCCCTGTAGGTACAGCTTTTTCTCTTACTACTTTTAAGATACTCTGTTTATCTTTAACCTTTGGCATTTTAATTATGATGTGTCTTGGAGTGGGCCTCTTTGCATCTATCTTGTTTGGGACTCTGTGCTTCCTGGACTTGCATGTCTATTTCTTTTGCCAAATTAGGAAAGCTTTCTTTCATTATTTTTTCAAGTAGATTTCCAACTTCTTGCTCTTTATCTTCTCCTTCTGGTACCCCTATGATGCAAATGTTGGAATGCTTGAAGTTGTTCTAGAGGCTACTTACTCTATCCTCATTTTTTTTTTATTCTTTTTTCTTCTTCTTGTACTGATGGGTTGTTTTTTGCTTCCTTTTGTTACAAATCATTGATTCGATTCTTGCCTTCATCCAGTCTACTGTTGTTTCCCCGTAGATTGTTCTTTATTTCAATTAGTATGTCCTTCATTTCTGAGTGGATCTATTTTATGCTTTTGAGGTCCTTACTGAGTTCCTCGAGCATCTTTGTAACCAGTGTTTTGAACTCTGTATCTGATAGATTGCTTACCTCCATTTCGTTTAGCTCTTTTTCTGGAGTTTTGATCTGTTCTTTCATTTGGGCTATGTTTCTTTGTCTCCTCATTTGGCAGTCTCCCTGTGTCTGTTTCTGTATACTAGATAGAGCTGCTGTGACTCCCTGTCTTGGTAGCATGGCCTAATGTAGTAGGTGTTCTGTAGGGTCCAGAGGCACAACCTCCCCTATCACTCAAGCTGGGTACTTGAGGTGTGCCCTTTATGTGGGCTGGGTACACCCTCCCCTTGCAGTTGACCCTTGTTTGCTATTGTCAGGACAATGGGAGGGATTTACCCAGGCCATTCAGCTGCAAGGACTGGCTGTGACCACTCGCCACCAACCTCCACCCTCCATGGAGGATCAGCTGTATAGAGGCAAGGTAGTGGTGCTCCGACTTGGTCTGTAGTTGTCCACTGGGTAAATGGGGCAGGCTCTGGGGTTCCTGAATGATGAAGGCCAAGGTCAGCCCTAGCCTGTGTTCTGCCCAGGGCCACCCTGCATGAGCTGTAAAGCAATCTGAGAAGGCTACTACTTGTGCTGGGCTTGGAGATTCCCAGGTGAAGCCAAGCTGTGAATCTAGGCTGGCTGCTGCTAGTGCTGGGCCTGGGACCACTTAGCAAGAGCTACAAAGGTTAGGGGCTTACTGAGGCTGGCTGTTGCTTGTTTGATAGGATTTAGGAAGTTGTGAAGCATGGGTCAAGACCAGCCATTCATATGGAAAAGTCCTGGTTAACAGTGTGGGTGCACCAGTAAGTTGGGTGGGATGGCGCCTCAGGGGATCTCCAGGGTGGAGCAAACAGTGTTAGCCAGGTTGATGGAGACTCAGATATGGCTCTCGCCTGTCTGCCACCCTGTGTCTCTGTGGAGAGAAGGGTTCAGAAGAGGGACAGTGGCCTCTGCCTGTGTTTCTGTCTGGGAGAAAGCTGTCCCCCAGCTTCCACCTTGATGCCAGACACTCCAGTTCCTCCCTGTATGCCAGTGCTGCCTTTCAAGCTGCTTGCTGTGCTAGTGCTGGAGGTCAGAGGGAGTGAGTCTGAGTAAGTTGGTATGTAGATTCTTTGAGGGGAACTGCTTGGGACTCTAGAAGTTTCTCCCAACTCAATCCCTGCTAGTTTTTGCAGCCAGATGTTATGGGGACTTTTCCTCCTAGCACTGGAACCCTGGGCTGGGGGGCCTTGTGTGAGACTGGGACTCCTCACTCCTGAGATATTCTTCCCAAATTTTTATCCACCACAGGTGGATGTGGGACCAGCCTATTCTGCATTTCTGCCCCTCCTACAAGTCTGGATGGATGTGGTTTCTGTAATTCTGTAGGTGTCAGACTTCCATTCAACTCCATGTCTGATGGTTCTGATCGATAGTTATTCTATATTTTAGTTGTAATTTTGATGTGGTTGCGAGAGGAGGCAAGCTGACATTTTGACCAGAAGTCCAGGGGTAGAGAATGTTTTAAAATGGAAAATGTGGTTGACGGTGTGTAGTGATTTTGACGGATATCTAGTAAGATAAAGACAAATATCTCCTAGACTTTGTGACACTGAGATAGATCATTGGGAGACCTTGGGGAGGGCCATGTGGTGGGCTGAAGGCGGTGTGGAAGCCAGAGGAGAGCGGATCTGAGGCATTCGTGGGATAAGGGGGGAATAGAAACACCTAAGTGCAGTTAATTCTTCTGACAACTGGGGCCACGAAGGAGAGGACAGAGATCCGTGGTGGCTGGAGGGAACATGAAATTGGGGAAGGTGTTTCGTTTTATGTTAAGGTGTGACTTTCACACCGCAACACGCACAAACTTTAAGTGTGTAGCTCGATTTTAATAGGTACACATCTGTTTACCACCCAGATCAACATGCACAGCCTTTCCAGAAATGCCCCTTGTAACTCCTCCCAGTCAGTATCATCCTTGAAAGTAATCCTGCCCTATCTTCCGAAACCCACGATTGGCTTTTAGAACCTGATATACATAGCATCATTCAAAATGGTGTGTGTGTGTGGTTTCTTTTGCTCAGCGTTGTGTGTGTAAAATCTGCCATGCTGTCCCGTGTGGCCAGAGGGTAGTTTCGTTGCTGTATAATATTCCACTGTATGACAGTGCCTCAATTTATTTCTCCATTTTTACTGTTTATGGATGCTTGAGTTTTTTCCAGTTTTGACTGGTATGAATAAATCTCACGAACATTTTCATACATCTTTTGGAGGCTATGCAGTCATTTCTATTGGATATTTACCAAGAAGTAGAATTGCCAGGTTACAGGCTATGTGCTTTAGTTAGTAGGTACTGCCAGCTTTCCAAATGCGGGGGTGTCAAACTCATTTTCACCGGGGGCCACACCAGCCTCACGGCTGCCTTCAAAGGGCCAAATGTGATTTTCGGACTATATAAATGTAACTGCTCCTTAACAGCTGAGCAAGCGCTCAGGGCTGCTGCCAGGTAGAAACAAGGTGCCAGGCCAGATAAAACACGGTGGAGGGCCGGATTCGGCCCCCGGCCTTGTGTGTGCCGCCTGCGCTCTGATGTGTGCTGCTTTTGTCAATAGACGAGCGTTCCAGCAGCTCCACGTGGTTGCCAGTAGCGAGCACTGGCAGTTCCTTTCATGGTGGCCATTCTGGTGGGTATTTGATGGCATCTCATTGTGGTTTTAATTTGCATTTCACTAATTACTAGTGATGTTATTCACCTTTTTGTGTTTCTTGGCCCTTTGAATATACTGTATTCTTATCTGGAGTACCTGTTTAAGTCTTTTGCCAATTTAAAAAACTAGGTTGCCTGCCTTTTACTCGTGGTCTTTGTTTTGAAGTTCTTTATTTTAGACTTTAAACCCTTTTCTCTGTTTTCTTTTTTCCTGACATATCACGCACAGCTGAGCCTTGAGCAGGGGGGAACAGAGCTGTGTCGGTCAGCTGGAAAGAATCCACATGGAAGAGGACCCGCACAGTTCCACCCGCTGTGTTCAAGGGCCAACTGTACTTTCTCCCAGTCTGTGGCTTTCCTTCTTATTCTCTTAATGGTGTCTTTTGATGACCAGAAGAAGTTATCCGTTTCAGTGGGGTCCAATGTATCAGTCTCTTTCTTTATGGTTAAGTTTTGTGTGAAATCTTTTATGGTTAAACTTTGCGTAGTTAGGTGTTAAGGAAATCTCTGCTTACTCTGAGGTCATAAAGATATTCTCCTATATTTTCTTCTGTAAGATATTGTTCTGAAAGTTACTGCTTTATCTTTCAAAATTAGGTCCATCAGATTTATCCAAATTAATTTCTGCGTGTGGACAGAAGGTAGAGATAGGTGGTTTTTCCATACCCATTTTCAGTTGACCGAGTACCACTTACCAAAAAGACCATCCATTCCCTCTTATTGCAGTAACGCTTTCTCATATATGCGGGTCTGTTTCTGAGCCCTATTCCGTCGTGTCTCCCAGTGCCTTTATAATAAGTCTTGATACTTGGTACCGTGAGTCCTGAGGAAAAGGGCTTTTTAAAAACTGGGAGCTCGTACAATAGCCGATGGGAAGGATCTAGTTGAGCAAGGTGAGTGGTGAGTAACAGAGAGACAGGACACTCCGCACCTGACGGCTGCTGAGAAGCTAGTGGGAGCTGGGACGCAGGCGCTCGTGGAAGGCCTGGCCTTGGAAACTCGCCCACTGATGATCCGACGTGAACGTGTCAGACAGCTCCTGTGTGCCAGGCCCAGGCACACAGTCGCGCACGTCCGTGGAATTCCCATTCTAGTAGTGGGAGAAAGAGAACAACCCAGTGTCCGCACAGATAACTCAGGCAGCAGTGAAAGCCATGAAGAACTAAGCGGGATAGTATCGTAGAGAGTAACGGAGACTGCCCCAGCTGGGCAGCAGGGAAGGCCTCTAGGTGTCAGTGACATACGAGTTGAGATCTGAACGGGAAGGAGTCCATCTTTAAGAGCTGAGCGAAGGGCGTCCCAGACGGAGGAAATATGTAGTGCAAGGGTCCTTAAGTGGGGAATGCAAGTTGGTGGTGTCTGTGGAACACACGAAGGACCGGTGTGGGTGGAACAGTAAAAAGAGATGGGGGGCAGGGCAAACAAACGACATTAGAAAGTGAGTGAGACGGCGAATCTCTCCAAGGGGGGACTCCTTAGGGCTCAGTTAAATGTGGGTTTTTATGTACATGTGAGTTGCGTAGATGACTTGTGGGCGGTGGGACTGTTGTTAATTTGTGTGTTGGGGGGGTGACATCTTGTCTTCCCTGTGCAACAGCGCTCACACTTACCCTCTCTCCTTGCAGCCTCCTGAATGATGCCGGCCCAGCACTGCCTCACCTCCAACCTGGCCCTCCTGCTGCTGCTGGGCACGGTCAGAGCCGGCCCTTTCTCTTCACGCTCCAACATTACCCTCCCTGCCCCACGACCCCCTCCTAAGCCAGGGGGCCGCACAGCAGAGCCAAGAGGGGCGAACCCCACGTCTCAGCTCTATGAGCACACTGTAGAAGGAGGGGAAAAGCAGGTGGTGTTCACCCACCGTATTAACCTGCCCCCTTCAACCAGCTGTGGCTGTCCCCCAGGCACGGAGCCCCCCGTCCCTGCTTCAGAGGTGCAGGCCTTGAAGGTCCGCCTAGAGATCCTGGAGGAGCTGGTGAAGGGGCTCAAGGAACAGTGCACAGGGGGATGTTGTCCTGCTGCTGCCCAGGCTGGCACAGGTAAGCAGGTGACCACAGGAGGGGGCACAGAAAAAGAGGCAAGTGGAGCAGGTGAGTGGGCCTCACTAGTCTGTAAAGGACCTGGGTATGAATTAGAAAGAGGTACCCCTTCCTCACCCTTGGGGGTGGTGAGTACACACTTGGGAGAAACCTGGCTCCCTCCCCTTCTCCCCAGCATATGCTGGGGTTCTGGGAGACCACCTATATCGCCTCAGAGCAGCTGGAAGCTAAGATGGCCCTATGAAATGAGGCTGGTGCTCATGAAGGGGACGACTCAAGGGAGCTCTATATGGGCTCGGACTCTCCCCCAGAGAGACCGAGGCCCTGTTCTTGTTCTTATTACAGGTCAGACAGACGTTCGTAGCCTCTGCAGTCTCCACGGCGTCTTTGACTTGAGCCGCTGTGCCTGCTCCTGCGAGCCAGGCTGGGGCGGGCCCTCCTGCTCAGACTCTACAGACACCGAGGTGACCCCTTCCTCTCCACCCTCTGCTCCCGGGTCCTGTCCAGATGACTGCAATGATCAGGGGCGCTGTGTCCGCGGTCACTGCGTGTGCTTCCCTGGCTACACTGGCCCCAGCTGCGGCTGGCCCTCCTGCCCCGGGGACTGCCACGGCCATGGGCGCTGTGTGCAGGGCGTGTGCGTGTGCCGGTCGGGCTTCTCTGGTGACGACTGCAGCTTGCGCTCCTGCCCTCGAGGCTGCAGCCAGAGGGGGCGCTGTGAAAATGGGCGCTGCGTGTGTAACCCCGGCTACACAGGCGAGGACTGTGCGGTGAAGAGCTGCCCCCGAGGCTGCAGCCAGAGGGGGCGCTGTGAAAATGGGCGCTGCGTGTGTAACCCCGGCTACACAGGCGAGGACTGTGCGGTGAAGAGCTGCCCCCGAGGCTGCAGCCAGAAGGGGCGCTGTGAGGAAGGGCGCTGCGTCTGTGACCCCGGCTACACCGGAGAAGACTGTAGCTCACGGACCTGCGCTTGGAACTGCGGTGAAGGTGGCCGCTGCGTGGATGGCCGCTGCGTGTGCTGGCCTGGGTACGCGGGTGAGGACTGCAGCACACGGACTTGCCCGCGCAACTGCCGGGGCCGCGGGCGCTGTGAGGACGGAGAATGCATCTGTGACACCGGCTACAGTGGGGACGATTGCGGCGTGCGGAGCTGCCCCAGCGACTGCAACCAAAGGGGCCGCTGCGAGGACGGCCGTTGCGTGTGCTGGCCAGGGTACACGGGGCCTGACTGCGGTGCGCGTGCCTGCCCCCGCGACTGTCGGGGCCGCGGGCGCTGCGAGAATGGCGTGTGTGTGTGCAACACAGGCTACAGCGGCGAGGATTGCGGGGTGCGCAGCTGTCCTGGAGACTGTCGTGGCCGGGGTCGTTGCGAGAGTGGTCGCTGTGTGTGCTGGCCCGGGTACACGGGCCGGGACTGTGGAACACGCGCCTGCCCTGGCGACTGCCGAGGGCGCGGGCGTTGCGTGGACGGTCGCTGCGTATGCAACCCAGGCTTCACGGGCGAGGACTGCGGGAGCCGTCGGTGTCCCGGGGACTGTCATGGTCGCGGCCACTGCAAGGATGGTGTGTGCACGTGCGACACAGGCTACGAGGGAGAGGACTGCAGCTTGCTCAGCTGCCCAGGAGGTTGCCGAGGCCGTGGCCAGTGCCTGGACGGACGTTGCGTGTGTGATGAGGACTACTCAGGCGATGACTGCGGCGTGAGGCGGTGCCCCGGCGACTGCAGCCAGCGCGGTGTGTGCCAGGACGGTGTGTGCAACTGTTGGGAGGGCTACGCGGGAGAGGACTGCAGCCTCCGTACCTGCCCCTCCAACTGCCACCAGCATGGCCGCTGTGATGATGGGCGCTGTGTGTGCTACGCAGGCTACACTGGCCCCTCCTGCTCCACCCGCACCTGCCCGGCCAACTGCCGGGGCCGTGGGCGCTGTGTGCAGGGATCGTGCGTGTGCCACGCAGGCTACAGCGGTGAGGACTGTGGACAGGAAGAGCCTCCTGCCAGCGCCTGCCCCGGGGGCTGTGGGCCCCGGGAACTGTGCCGTGCGGGCCAATGTGTATGCGTCGAGGGCTTCCGAGGCCCGGACTGCGCCATCCAGACATGCCCCGAGGACTGCCGTGGCCGAGGAGAATGTCGTGAGGGCAGATGCATCTGCCAAGAGGGCTATGCAGGGGAGGACTGTGGAGAAGGTGAGCGGGCGGCCTTCCCCAGTATACTGTCAGGGACCTGGACTCTGAGCCAGCGGGAGGGAGGCCTTGGAGCCCCAGGGAGTTGGAGGAAGAGTGGAAGGAGGTTATATGTGGGGGGAGTGGGCATCACAGGAGCCAGGGAGCCGGTGTCCACCAGGGGCAGCAGGACCATGGGGCCGAACCTGCAGGCAGGACCTGCTTTCGGATATCTTATGAGCAGGTTGAGGGCCACTTGGTTGCTTTTAGGGAGACTCAGTGTTCCTGGATCAAGGGGAAGCTGAAGGAAACCTAAGGCCTGTTCAGGCCTTTGCCAGCTTTGCCCCACCCCAGAGAGCAGTGGGAACTGGGGTTGACCTCTTCGTGTGCCCCCCAAATAGGGGGCCTGTGATGATGGGGGTCAGGTGGGGCTGTCTCGGGCTAACCAGCTTCCCGTATCCCATTCTCCTGGGCAGAGGTGCCAGCCATCGAGGGCATGAGGATGCACCTCCTGGAGGAGACGACGGTTCGGACAGAGTGGACCAGGGCTCCTGGCCCTGTGGATGCCTATGAAATTCAGTTCACCCCCACGGTGAGAGGCACACTCCAGGAGGGGACGAGAGGGTAGGACCAGGGTGGGGGGGGGCCGCACACCTCATGCAGGACATTCCGGGTAATCCGGGCTGAGTCCCAATATCTGGGTTCCCGAAGCTGCTGTGAAGTCTTTCTTGCCCTGCCCTACGGGGGGTGCCGGGGGCCTTTGCGGCAGCGCCTGCTGCAACACCTCTGCTGACAGCAAGCCCCGCGCTGTCTGAGGCCGTCCGGTCCTTCGGTGGCCATCACTGTCAGGCAGTGCTTTTTGTTACTGCTGAGCCCACATGGGGCCCACTCTGAAATCCGCCCAGCGGCCCCAGCTGGGCCTTCACCAGCAGTCGGAGTTGCTTGCCCTGCATCCTTGACTACAGCCTTTCAGGGATTTGGAGACATCAGCCATCACGTCACCCTCTGTTCTCATGGGCAAAACCCGCTGGTTCCTTTCCACCCTTTTCCCTAGGACTCTGTTCTCGAATTCTCCACTTCTAGAGTTCTCTCTTCCAGTGCCTCCTGCTTTGCTCATTTGTCTCCAGAACATGCGTGCAGAGAGGAGGAGCCTCTGGCTAATTCTGGAGACACTGCACTTTTCTCAGAGCTGACATATATTAACTCGCAGTCACACAAACTGTCAGCTGTTTTGATCATATTTGTTTTTTGTTTTTAATTGTATTTATTTATTTTTAGAGAGATGGGAAGGGAAGGAGAAAGAGAAGGGGAGAAACATCAATGTGTGGCCTCTGGTGCACCCCCTGCTAGGGACCTGGCCCACAACCCAGGCATGTGCCCTGACTGGGAACCGAACCAGCGACTCCCTGGTTTGCAGGCTGGCACTCAATCCACTGAGCAGCACCAGCCATAGCTGACCATGTTTGGTTTTTTAAATAACTTTTTATTATAAAACTTACGCAGGCTTAGTGTGGAAACTTCAGAAAATATAGATAAATAAGGAAAAAAGAAAGAAGAAGGAATGAACTATATACACTTTTTTTTAAGCCTAAATATAGGGCTTTGTAGTTGGCTCTGTTTCATGTAATCTTTTCTGGTTTGGGCCAAGCTGTCTAGGCTGGTGCAATAATTTTGCATCTGTGAAGTGGTTCTTCTGCCTCCATGTCGTCACTGCAATGCAAAGCATCCTTTCTCTGTCTCCTTCCAACGGAAAATATTGGAGGGGGGAGCACCCGAAGGACAAAGCCTTGCGGCCTCCCCTTAGAGACCTCCCTTTGTGCAGTATGGGCTTTTGTGATGTGCTTGGTCTCCTAACTCCAAATCCTCTCCCATTTCTACTGTCCAATTCATGTTTCCCTGCATCATCTTACAAATGTCATAGCAGGGAGGCCATGTCACCCTCATCTCTGCCCGGCCAGGACTCTGGAAAAATAAATACTCCCAGGGCCGAAACCCTAGGGAGCCTCTGGGACGGAAGGGGCAGCTCAGAGATGCTGGCTGTCGTCCCCACCCCCACTGGCCTGGCTATTCTGAATATACCTGAAAGCCAGGTTCCTGCCATTTCCTGTCTCTCCTCACTCTCTGATAGAAGCAGAGGTAGAAATCCCTACTTTGTTTTACAACTAGGATAGCTTGGATTTTTTCTTCCGTTTAAACAATTTTTTTTGCACCATGACCGGTGTGACTCAGTTGGTGGGGCCTTGTCCCACAAAGTGAAGAGTTGCTGGTTCGATTCCTGGTCAGGGCACGTGCCTGGATTGCAGGTTTAGTCCCCTGTCAGGGCGTGTGTGAGAGGCAGCCGATTGATTTTTCTCTCCCTCTCTTTCTCTCTCCCTTACCCTCTCTCTAAAAACAAATAAAATCTTAATTTTTTTTTACTTGGCATAAGAATGATTTTCATCACAAGACAAGAATTTGACAACTAGACAAAAAACAAATAATTCTTGGCTGCTTCACACTAAAATAAGCACTGTTAACATTTTAAAGTGTTTCTCCCACTCTCTTCTCTGTGTGTATTATTTACATAGTTCTAATCTTGAGGTGGGACTTTTAGAAGGAATTTTCCAAAGAAATTGGAGGGAAAGTGGAATTAAAATAAACACTTGAAATGGAAGGAACATGCAGGGCAGCACTGCCTCCTGCTCTTAATAAGTACAAGCTCACCCTTGGGTGTTCTCAAGAGGTAGGGCTGCCTAGGCAAAGCCTGAGGCTTCCTCCCTCACCACGGGGCGGGGTGGCGTTGAGCTGGCCTGAATGCGGCTTGGCCATGCTGTCAGCTCGTGTGCTCCGCTCTGGGTATGGGCCTCTGTCATGTTCTGGGTGCTCTCTGAGCCCAGGTGTGAAAAATTCTCCTGTAAAATTGGCCCCTAAACATTCTTCTTGAACTCCCCATCAGCCTATGCTACTGGCCCTCAGACTATACTTGCTACACTTTTTTTTTTTTTTTTAGAGAGAGAGAGGGGATGGGAAGGAGAAAGAGAAGGAGAGAAACATCAGTGTGTGGTTGCCTCTCATGTGTCCCCTACTGGGAACTGGCCTGCAACCCAGGCATGTGCCCTGACTGGGAATCGAACCGGCAACCCCTTGCTTCACAGGCCCGTGCTCAATCCACTGAGCTATACCAGCCAGGGCCTTGCTACACTTTAAAAATAAAAAAAGATTTATTTTATTTTATTTTTAGAGGAGAAGGGAGGGGGAGAGGGAGAGAAACATCAATGTGTGTTTGCTTTTCGTGCACCCCCTGCTGGGGACCTGGCCTGCAACCCAGGCATGTGCCCTGACTGGGAATCGAACCAGCAACACTGTACTTTGCAGGCTGGTGCTCAGTCCACTGAGCCACACTAGCCAGGGCTTACTTGCTACACTTTCTGTAGCTGGCCCCTGAAATTGTGCCTCTTGCCTTGGTCATTGCCCTCTGTCCAGTCCTACTGGCACAGAATACATTCAGTAGCTGGCTTCCTCTGGCAACTGCCATCTTCCTAGAAGCCTGTCCGTCTCTACCTTGTCCTGAAACACATCTCTCTCAAAGCCCAGACTCTGCTGCTCCTCGGCAAGGGACACACCTGGCCGCTGGAGTGATTTTCAGAACACCGGAAAGGAGCAATTCTCTCTGCGTATGTGGCCTTGTTACTGTGACTTAGTGGTTCTCAAAATGTGTTCCCTGGATCTGCAGCATTAGCATCACCTGGGAGCTTGTTAGTCATGCAAATTATTGGATTCCTTCCCGAGATCTACTGAACCATAAGCTCCTGGGGGTGGAGCCCAGTAACCTGTGTTGCAACAAGCCCTCGAGGCGATTCTGATGCACCCTAAGCCTGAGGACCACCAGCTTAAGGAATGGTGCTATTTTGCAAAATGTTGGCTTCTCTGTGAACATAAGAGAAAGCATGAGGAAACAGAAAAAGGTTCAGGGATCCCTTATCTGGGTGTATTCTGCAGCCTGGAAACCAAGGCTATGCCAAGTTTTCATTGAGACACAAGATCTTGCAGCCTCAGAAAAGTTTGTCTTTGAGTCTGGTCTGAAGAGAGGGACGAGGGTGAAGTAAGCTCCAAAGACCAGCCAAGGTGGAGTCCACCACTAGAACCACAAGACCAAAGACCGTCCGTGAAGCAGCCAAGCTTTTACTACGGGGCAGAGTCAGCTGCCAGCATCTGGCTAGAGAACCTGCCTCGGACCAGCCAGATGTGGGGACAGTGGGACTGTCAGGGAGCTGTTCCGAAGTAGATCTCAGGAGGGACTTAAGGGGCGTCTGGAAGGTTCGTGCAGGTGATCTGAGATGGTGGGAGATGACGGGAGAAGGAGACCTCAGGATGGGCTTATCTCCCTGAGAGGACCAGACATCATCAGGGAGCACCCAAGGGGTGTGTGTGTGTGTGTGTGTGTGTGTGTGTTGGGGAATAAAGGGTGAAAGAGTTAAGTCAGGGGAGGCATGAGGATTTCATGGGTCTTGAGTTGCGGTCAACCAAGGCCTGTTAGACTACGGTGTCCTAGGGCAGGGTGAGCAGGAGAAGGATGAGGGTCCTATGTGCCCAGGATAACTTTTCAGCCAAGAAAACACTGACAAAGCTTTATTCATCCTCAGCCCAGAAGTCCATTATGTGGCCTCTCATCTGGTTTTGTGCTTTGGTGTTTACTTGTTGTTCCCCCACCAGCTCTGGGTTTAGGAGAAAACCTTCTGAAATGTCCAGTTCTCCTCGGCTGTACAGGGGTGTCCCCATGGTGGCCACCACAGGGCAGCGGAGCGGAGCATGCTCATTGGCCAGGCAGCCCAGTGAGCACAGGGCTGGGGGCTGCTCACAGGCATCCCCCTTCTGTCCCGGTGGCTGCACTCCAGAGAGGCCCTGCCTGGAGCTGGGTCCAGCAGCTTTCCTGTGGGGTCACCACGATAGTCCTCACACCTCCAAGGCACACTTGGAGGAGGGTTGTTTTCTCACGTCCTATACAGAGATTTGGGTGGGGTCTGATAAAATTTGAGACACAGCCACACCGTTAGCTACTATAGCCTGAGCTGTCTGAGGACAGGGACTGTAGCTTTTATTTCTGTGTCTCAATGCCCAGCATGATGCCAGATACAAAACTGGGAAACATATTTGTGGAGCCCTGAACAGATGGGCCTTGTTTTTGAGGGACCTACAACTCTGCTGAAGAGCCAAGAAAAATGCCTGAAGGGAAATGTCACGACAGGGTGACACCCACATTAGACAGCAGGGCAGATATCTGTGGAGAGCCTCTGGCTGGGGCAGGTGCCTTAAGGAGGACGTGAGACTTGAAAGGGCATCCCTCATTTCCTACATCTGTCCTGGCAGGCCTGAGCTTGGGAGAAGCCTTGTCCCGCCAGGAAGCCAGGGTTGCGAGGACTCTGGCAGACAGCTGATGACCAGGCTAAAAGGTGGTGCCCAAGAGAGGGGACTCCGAGGTCACATTGCCTGGGATTCAGTGAGGCCGTACACATAAACTGCCTTAAACAGAGGCTGGCATAGAGAGAGTGTTTTAGATGTGTTTGCTGCTACTGCCCATGTTCCCCGGCTGCACAGGGCCACCCTCTGCACAGTCCCAGGCTGACACCGCTTGGAGTCGGAGCCAGGGGCACTGAGCGGCAGGGGCAGAGCGCCAGCCCGGACCTACCTAGTGCTCTCTCTCTCTTGCAGACAGAGGGGGCAAGCCCCCCGTTCACCGCACGGGTGCCAAGCTCTGCTTCAGCCTATGACCAGAGAGGACTGGCCCCCGGTCAAGAGTACCAGGTCACTGTCCGTGCCCTTCGAGGGACTAACTGGGGCCCTCCTGCCTCCAAGACCATCACCACCAGTGAGAGCAGGGGCTGTGGGGTGGGCGCTAAGTGGAGATCTGGGCATAAGAGAGGCAGCCAGGAACCTGCCCTGCAGGAGGGCAGAGGGGAGGGTTTGGTGGGGGGCAAGGAAAGCCGGTGACTGAAAAACCAGACTCCCACCTGATCCCCCCTTTTTCCAACCTGGCTAGTGATCGATGGCCCCCAGGACCTCCGGGTGGTAGCCGTGACGCCAACCACACTGGAGCTCAGCTGGCTGCGGCCCCAGGCTGAAGTGGACCGATTTGTGGTGTCCTACGTCACTGCTGGCAACCAGAGGGTGCGGCTGGAAGTGCCAGCTGAGGCAGATGGGACACTGCTGACTGACTTGATGCCCGGTGTGGAGTACGTGGTGACTGTCACCGCGGAGCGGGGCCGGGCAGTAAGCTACCCAGCTTCTGTCAGGGCTAACACAGGTATGCTGGCCAGGGGTCAGGGGAAGGCCTGCTTTCTGAGTGTGGGAGCCCGTTCCATGGGGGCCCACATGGGATCCACAGTCTCCTCGAACACACTTGGCAGGGTGGGAGGCAGTCCCAGAGCTCCTGCTGGGGGCCTTGCTCTGCACCAAAGGCACCAGGGAGACCGCTCTCAGGCACTCAAGTCGTGAGGGGGAGCCTACGGGCTGGAGCACAGGAGGAGCTGCCCACGAAGAGAGCAGTGAAGAAAAGACGCTGGCAGTGCCCGTAGATGGGGAGCGGCCCTCGTGCTCAGCCAGGGGTCAGATCTTGCAGGGACTGGAATTAGGCGGACCAGACACCAGCACTCCTGCCGACTTTAGGATTGGGATTTGGGGGATTAGGTCTCACGGCAGTAATTTCCCACTAACCTCAAGGTCTCTTGACAGATGCCTGGATCTTTCTTTCCCTTTCCTCGGACAGAGGGACGCCCCACTGGCTGAAGCTCACAGTCTCTCCTCACACTCCCCCTTCTCTCCTTCAGACACAGGGCCCAGCCCGCTGGCTTCCCTTTTCTTTCTAGGGCACCAACAATGCCGAGCTTGCAGGGCGAGGGGTGAGGGGCTTCTGGGACAATGACTCCTTTTTCTCGGTTCTCTTTCCAGGTGGGGGAGGGGCACAGGGGCGAGGCCTCTGGCTCTGGTGGGAGGGGCGGATGGAGGGGGTCAATGCCTGGGAGGAGCGCAGCGATGGTGGGGGCAGCTGCCACTGATCGGCTCTCTCCGTCCCCTTTTTACCCCCCTACTCCAGCACCAGGCCACTACAGTTACCCGGAGGTGCGCCCCCCAGCCCCGCCCCCCAAACCCCGGCCTCGGCCCTCTCCGCGGCCCCCTAGGCCCCCTAGGCTCCCTCGGCCGGCACAGGAGGGGCAGGAGGAGCCTCGGCCTGGGCCTAGCCTGCCCCGGCCCCCTCGGCGGCCGTGGGGCAACCTGACGGCGGAGCTGGGCCGCTTCCGGGGCACGGTGCAGGACCTGGAGCGCCACCTGCGGGCCCACAGC
>PVKM010032208.1:0-16509 GCA_004027735.1 Carollia perspicillata
AGAGAGGAAATTCCTTTATATGCAGTTCGTCAAAGAGATACTGTGCAGAAAATAACTTTTTTCTGCAAACCAGTGAGAAATGCTGACTAAATTGCATCACTGAGCTCACTGAAAAGTAAAAGAAATTTCCAGGGGTCCAAAGACAGGAGAGAAGTTAAACAAGGCACTGAAGGCATTCCTGCCCCTAGGGGCATTTGCCAATACCCTAAACATAGTCCTAGAACGTAATGCCTCCCAACACAGTATGTGAGGCACTGTTCAGTGTAGGAACTGAGATCTTCTGTGGAACTGGAACCTTCAAAAGATTACACCAGCAAAAAGATGCAAGGAGGCTTGAATATCTGGGCTAAAGTTTGGGTAGAAAAAAGTAAAAACACAAAAAAACTTAGCCTCCGAATTATAAACATAACCTCCCTTGCATGGGATTTGGGTTCAAATCTAGACTAATCTGATAGGTTGTACATGAGCTGTAAGAAAAGGAGAAAGGTCAAAGATTACTCAAAGGCATTTGCTATTTGGCTTAAGTAACTAGAAAAATGGAACTGTAACTGTGAGATAAAGCTTTAAGTGGGGTTTGTCTGAGGAGGCCAAGATAAAGAGTTCAGTGTCAGAAAAGCTACGTTTGATGCCTATGAGACCTGCAGTTGAAGTTCAGTCTGAAGTTCAGGCAGGAAGAATGGGCTGGGGATCGACTTTGGGAGTAGCCTGTAGGTCAATGGGATATAGAGCCTGGAAGAGATCTCCAACCGTGTAAGAACAGATAGAGAAGAGCTCCAAAGCGTTAGCTCTGGGATACTCCGATACCCAGAGGCCAAGGAGATTAGCAGAAACTAGCAGAGGAGACCTGGAAGGAGGAAAAGCAGGAAAATGTGCAATTACCAGTTAGAAAGTATACAGTAGGAGAAGGTACTGCATTCCAAATAGCAACAAAATTATATAAAATATTGAGGAATACATTTAACAATAATATGAGAGACTTATATGAAAGCTCTCTTAATTTAAAAAAATCCGACCATATCACATTTTGGCATTTTTATTATAACTGATGAAGAAACTCTGGAATAGAAATGCTATAGTATGAAGCCATTGAAATAAGGTAGATAATCACTGACATAAAAAGCCCTCCAGGATGATAACACTTGACAGAGACAATAAAAGGTGGTGGGACAAAAAGTATAGCATGAAATTGTCTTCATAATTTAGTATGTTTAAAATGTATACATAAAAGGAAGTCTGAAAGGCTTATAAAATGCTCATCAGTGATTAACATATGGCAGGCTTTCCGTTTCTACGTTGTAACATCTGGATGGGGGTTGACATTTTTACTGTGAGCACATCTGAATGTTATTAACAAAGTTAGAATTTTTAATGAAGTTGATGTGGCATACATAATAGCATGGAAATAAAATTATAACATAATCTTAATTTAAGAAAGCAGAAATAAACATCTTTCATATGGTGTGACTAATTTTAGAATATGCATAAAAAACAGACTGAAAAGAAGTTTACCACAAAAGCTGGTTGACATTCTCTTCGGGAAGTGTCGCTGAGTACTTTTTTCTTTTTTCCTGGTGCTATGTCTTTCAAAATATGAATTTTCCTACTTGTATTATTCCTGTTTATTATGAAAATTTCTAAACACTCAAAGAAAAATATAATAAAATGCCAGGTATCTATCATCCAGCTTCAACAACCACCAAATTTTAGGTATACATGCATCGTCTTTCTGCAATATGTTTTTATGTGAGGGGGAGTGGAATATTTTAAAGCAAATCTCAGACATCTTCCCAATCCATTCCGTGTACTTTAAAAAGTCATATTCTTAAATAACCACAATACCATTACTTCAGCTATTAAGAAATTAACAAAGCTCCCTTAGTATCTAATACATAGACCATACTGAAAAATCTGATTCCCTCCATGTCTTTATGTAGTTGGTTTGTGCTGAATGAGAATCAAACAAGAACCACTTGTTACATTCTGTTTTGCCTTCAGAATACGACTTCAGTGGTGTTATGGGCTGAGTTCTTGTCCCCCCAAAATTCGTATGTTGAAATTCTAACCTGCAGTACTTCAGAATGCGACTGCATTTGGACGAATGTCTTTAAAGATGCAATTAAGCTAAAATTAGGTCATTAGACGGGTCCTAATCCAATAATACTGATGTCCTTCTAAGAAGAGATTAGGACACAGACAAGTACAAAGGGGAGGCTATGGGAAGACAGAGGGAGAAGGCGACCATCTAAAAGACAAGGAGAGAGGCCTCAGAAGAAATTGACCCTACTAACACCTTGAGCTTGGACTTCTCTTACTTGACTTACAAAAACATTATCATACCTCATATCCCTGTATCTAAATTTGTTTTCTTCCCATCCATTTTCCACATTGCAGCCAGAGTTTCTTTCTGAAATGAAAAATTTGACCATTTTGCTGCATTGTTAAAACCCTTTCGTGGTACTTCATTGACCCAATAGTTTTCTAGGTCATTTCATGACTTGCTTACCTCTCTTGTCTTACTTTCTCCCAAAGTCTCTAGTCTCATTCTTGACTTTTCATCACGCTGCATCACTGCAGTCCTTGGATTTTGTCAAGCTTTCTTTTAGTCAGCACTATACCTCATCTTTTTCTACCCAGAAAACCTTCCCGACTGGGACAACTATATATATTTTTAAATGTCATTTCTGCTATGGAACATTACCTGCCACCCCTACCCCCAAACCAACTTCAACTCTGCAATTTATTGCAAAGATCCATGCAAGAGATGATAACAGGTGTACATCTCAGCCAGTCTCATAAAGTGAGGAATGTGTTATAAAAATAATACCTGACTAGGAGTGCTCAGCCAGAGTTGTAACCTCTTTTCATAAAAGTAGGTACTTATACCACAGTTGTAGGGACAAGTGAAAAGTATATCAAACACCTATAATACCTAGTTTCTAGAGGGAGCTCAAAACAGGGGTGGGCAAATGTAGGCTTACAGCTGTAATACAAATAGCATAATAATTAATAAATAATAATACAAAAATAAACTCTTATGTCATGTACTCACAACTGTAAACCTACATTTGCTCACCCCCCCCCCCGTATATATTACCATTATTCATTCACAAAAATGTTCATGAAGTATGCTATGATTAATGCTGAGGCTAGAAAATTAAAGCACAATGCAAAGTAAAACATTTTGTAGAATGAATGTCCCAAGCATAACAGGATATGTATAGCAGGAGTGTTTACAGGACTTAATCAAACTAGTTAATATTCAAAGGATGGACAGCATTTGGGCTCAGACATGCAGAAATAGAAGTTTATAAGGGATTTTCGGGGAAAGGGATCGATGTGTGCAAGAACTAGGGCATGAAAAGACATAGATTGTTGCGGTGCACCTATTTCAATATTGCTGAAGCAGGAAACTGAAATAAGACAATGAAAAATGAAACTAGTCGGAGAGATGGAGCGTCTTGTATCCTAGGCAAAATAACTAGAGTTTTCGCTTACAGATCATCTTTGAAGAATTTTTAGGAGACTGGCATAATCAGATTTACATTTTTAGTGAGGTCATTCTGGTTGGCAATGTGGGGAGTGTAATTCAGAGGTCAAAACTTGAGACAGGGGGTTGACCTCTTAAATAATCCCTGTGAGAAGCCATGAAGGCTGGCTTTAGGTGGTGAGTATTAAGATGGACAGACTACTTCCTGCCAATATGGCAGCATAGGTAAACACGGCTTGTGTTCTTGCATAATCACATCACAATTACAGCTAAAATATAGAACAACTATCACTCAGAATTGTCAAGGATTAAGTTGTATGGAAGTCTGACAACTATGGAATTAATGACCACATCCATCCAGACTGATAGGAGGGGCAGGGACATGTAGATACAGAACAGGCTGTTCCCATATCCATGTTTGCTGGATATAAATTCAGGAGGGATATCTCAGGATCAAGGAGTCCCAGGCACCCCCACCCCCACCCCAGGCCCCCAAGCCCAGGGTTTCAGTGCCAGGAATATAAGTCCCCTTGACTTCTGGTTGCAAAATCCAGCAGGGATTGAGTCGGTGGATGAAAATGCTAAAGTCGCAAGTTGTTCCCCTTAAAGAACCCACACTAGGACTTACTCAGACTCACTCCTTCTGAGCTCCAGCACTGGGGTAGCAACTTGAAGGGCACCGGTGGCGTGCAGGGAGGAACTAAAGTATCTGGCATTGGGGCGAGAGCTGGGGAACAGCTTTCTTCCAGACAGAAAGGCAGGCAGAAGCCACTGCTCTTTTCTGAGCCCTCTCTCCAAAAAGCCACAGAGTCAACAGGCAGTTGCCATATCTGAGACTCCATCAACATGTCTAACACTGTTTGCCCCACCCTGGAGATCCCCCAGAGACTCAGTCCCACCAAACCTATAGGCTCAGCCAAACTGTAAACCATGATGTAACTTTTCCATATGAATGGCTGGTCTTGGGTCATGCTTCATAACTTCCTAAATCCTATCCAACAAGTAACAGCCAGCTTCAGGTAAGCCCCAAGCCCCCATACCCTGTTGCTAAGTAGCCCCAGGCCTGGCACTAGCAGCAGCCAGCTTAGATTCACAGCTTAGCTTTGCCTGGGAATCTCCAAGCCCAGCACAAGTAGCAGCTACCTCAGATTGCTCTATAGCTCAGGCAGGGTTCCATGGGCAGAACACAGGTGGAGGCTGAGTTTGGTCTACACTGCCTGGGAAACCCCAGAGCCTGCACACAGTGGACAACTAGAGACCACATCAGAGCAACACCACCCTGCCCCTCCACAGGTGACCCTCCACAAAGGGCACAGGTGGGTAGTCAGTGGTCACAGCCTGTCCTTACAGATGACTGGCCTGGGGAAATCCCTTCCATTGACTTGCCAACAGCAATCAAGGCTCAACTACAAGAGGAGAGTGTATTCAATTACCCAGCTTGGGTGATAAGGGAGGCTGTGCCACTGAACCTACAGGATACCTACTACATTAGGTCACACTAACAAGACACGGGGTCAGTGCAGATCTACCTAATACACAGAAACAAACACAGGGAGGCTGCCAAAATGAGGAGACAAAGAAACATGGTCCAAATGAAAGAGCAGATCAAATTCCAGAAAAAGAGCTAAACAAAATGGAGACAAGCAATCTATTAGATACAGAGTTCAAAATACTGGTTATAAGGATGCTCAAAGAACACAGTGAGGACCTCAACAGTATAAAAAAGATCCTGTCAGAAACGAAGGATTCACTAACTGAAATAAAGAACAATTTATGGGGAAACAACAGTACAGTGGACGAAGCTAAGAATTAAAGCAATGATTTGGAATATCAGGAACCAAAAAACAACCAATCAGAAGAACAAAAAACAAAACAAAAGAAAAAAACGAAAAACTGAGGAACAGCATAAGCAGCCTCTAGGACACTTCAAGCATTCCAACATTTGCATCACAGGGGCACCAGAAGGAGAAGAGAAAGACCAAGAAATTGGAAATCTAATTGAAAAAATAATTAAAGAAAACTTCCCTAATTTGGGGAAGGAAACAGATTTGCAAGTCTATGAAAGACAGACAGTTCCAAACAAGATGGATGCCAAGAGGCCCACTCCAAGACACATCATAATTAAAATGCCAAAGGTTAAAGATAAAGAGAGAATCTTAAGAACAGCAAGACAGAAGCAGTCAGTTACCTACAGGGGAGTTCCCATATGGTCAGCTTATTTCGCAAAAGACACTTTGCAGGCTAGTAGGGATTGCTAAGAAATATCCAAGTTATGAAGCAGGGACATACAGCCAAGATTGCTCTACCCAGCAAAGCTTTCATTTAGAATCAAAATGAAAGCTAAAGTGCTTCCCAGACACGAAAAAACTAAAGGAGTTCATCATCACCAAACCATAACTATTATGAAATGCTAAAGGGACTTTTTAAGAAAAAGATCAAAACTATGAATAATATAATGGCAATAAATCATATCTATGAATCATATCTATTCATAACTGAATCTAAAAAACTAAATAAACAAGAATAGAGACAGAATCATGGATACAGTGTTTCAAAGGCTGCTGGATTGGTGGCGGATGTAGGGGAATAGTTAAAGAGGCGAGGGGATTAAGTACTAATAGGTAGTTACAGAATAGCCATGGGGATGTAAAATACAGTCTAGGAAATGGAGTAGCCAAAGAATTCATACACATGACACATGGACATGAACAATGGTGAGGGAATGGGGGGATCCTGGGTGGAGGGGGTCAAAAGGTGAAATATTGGGACAACTGTAATAGCATAATCAATAAAACATAGTTGAAAAAGAAAAATAAAAGTAAATGATGGATAAGCTATATACTGTGTATATTATAAAGGTAGACTGGACATGGTTTTGCTTTAAGGGGTATAGGATTCTCTACCAGTATCGTAAGTACAGTACTGAGAAGATGCTGGCAGCTTAAACCAAGATAGAAACTCAGAAAGGTTTTGAGTGGAAAGGTTCGTATGAGACGCTTTGGATTTGTAATACTTCTGCCTTCTCACAGGATTTGGAGAGACAAAATGAGATGCCAGTGGGAATGAAAATCTGGCGGCCAAGAAAATATGCATAATGTCGCACTGTACAAACGAAGCAACAGGTTATAGTGCTTGATTACAACAGCAGAAAATTGAAGAGTGGAGGCGTGATTTATCCGGTATTTTTCCAGCCCTGCAGACTCGGAACTGAAGATGGCGCCTGTGGCAGAAATTAGGAAGTGGGAGGGGCATTAGGCGTAGGAAAAGATATTTTTCCTTTTGCTGTGCTTTAAACACATATTGAGATAATTTAGCACCAAATGACTCGTGAACAATCTTTTCCTTAAGATTTGGTCTGCAGTACAACTCCTCATTCTGTGCGCTTAAAAGGATGTCTCCTTTTGTGGGCGCCACGAGTCTGTTTCTTTCCTTCATTCATGTTTATCTTTGGCTGGTTACACCGTAGCCTCCCCGCTCGCTTTGTCCTGTCCGGTTTTCCCCAGCGCTGGCTACAGTTCTGGGGTGCAGACGTGTTTTTTCCCGTTGAGCTCTAAGGGACCCTGAGCATACCCGGGGTCCCTCCCGGCTCCAGGGGCAGAGGACTCTTCGCCTTTTCAGGACCGCGCGCGCGCGGCCCCGGAGCGCGTGCCCGGCTGTAGCCCGAAGACCCGCGGGCCCTCGGTCGCGCGCGCCGCTTCCGCTGGCGCAGCAAAGCAGCACCTTCGGGCTCAGGCGTAGGTGGGCGGGGGGTGGCGCCGTAAGGGGAGCCAGAGCTGGGCTGCAGACCCAGCGAGGCCGCATCTGTTGTCAAGGGAACGGCGGTCTAAGTAGGAGTGACGTCAGCGGGCAGAGAGCTGGCCGCAATGCGGCTAGGGGCAGTTTCCCGGAGCCGGGATTTCTGGGGGCTGCGCTGGGTGTGTGGCCGCTGAAGAGCTAGCTTTCCCGTCCTGGGGTGGCAAGCCGCTTCGCACAGCCCGACTTCGGCTCCGGTGGGACGGGCTGTCGGCCGCCCTGGGCTCCCCTCCCCGTGAGTACGCAGGAGGCGCGCTGGTGCCAAGCCCGGCCCACGCACTCGGCCGGCCCGCCCCGCCCGGGGGCGGTGGCGTGGGGGCTGCTGGGGTCCGTGGGCTCGGGGGCGGCGGTGAGCAGCCTCAGGCTGACCAGGTCGGCGACGCCAGCCATCGAGTGTGGTTTTTGGGAAGTATACGTACTTTTCCGCCCCCTTCCCTGGGCTCCTCCGACCCGGAGGGTTGAGCGCGGTGTCGCAAAGGATGAATGCGATCTTTGCCTTTCCTATTCCTGATTCTGGGTTAAACGCTTAAATCACATGCGTAGTAAGTACGTTAATTTCCTTTCAGGATGTCAGCCTGGTCCTGATGGTGAACCTGTTCAAGCCTTCTTATTTACATCTGAGAAAAGGTGATCGATCGATGCGTTTCATTTAGAAGAAAAAAAGTCGAATTACATTAGTAGGGTCTTTTCGATAAGTATAACTATAGGGAAAAAGTAGACTACGAATCCCTGCTGTGAAGCATGTACTTACTGGAATATATTACTTTTTCTTTTTCTTTTTGAGGAATGGATGCTAACAGTTTTTTCACCTGTTGCATTAATGATTGCTGTTACTGCTTGGGCTTTCAGGAAGAAGATTGCGTATTAGGAATATGGGAGTTTTTTAAAAATATATTTGAAATTCGAATACCAAGAATATTTTAAAACCATATTTACAATCTCGTTTATGTAGGTTATTGTTGATTTATTAACTTTGTATAAAGGTTTGTTATTTCTCTCCCCCCCGTGCTATGAAATTCCGTTGAAGAGTGAGTTATCCAAATCTCACAGCCTGTTTTCCTCTTGGGCTTTAGTCATATATTGGCCAATAATCAGGTGGTTAGAGAAAAGTGAAATGAGATTAAACGTGATGCAGTCAATTTTCCTATATAGTCTTTCTTAACAGCACCTGTCAAAGGGGTTGTGAGGGAGAAGATTTAAAATAATGGCGTATGTGAGGTTCAGGAATGCCCTTTTAAGTCTGACTTTTAATTTTTGCCATTGATGTTACTAATCAAATATCCTGTAATTTATTTGCTGTAGTGTACATTAGCATTCAGAGATGATTGTTTATGTGATGTATTTTCTGTGTTAACTAATGTTTATCAGTTGTGCATTAAAAATACTAAATAGTAAATAATATAAACACATAATGTACTTTACTTATCACATAATTATTTTAATGCTGTGGTAATGAACATAAAGTAATTGTATTGAACACCTAAAATGTGCCAGCTACTGTGCTGATCACTTTGCTTTTCATTGATTCCATTTCCCCTTACAAAAAAGTAGGTGCCATTTTAATTTTTCAGGCAAAAACAAAAAACAAGCTTTGGTGGTATTCAAGTAGCTTGCCCAAGGCACATTTTGTAAGTGGCAGAACAAGAACTTAAATTGGAATCATTTTGACCCTAGAACCATTCTTACTGACACCTCCCTCCTCTTTTTTAAAATGGGAATACTAAGATGAAGAGAATGTAGGCCTAGTTCTCCAAAAAGCTAGCATTTCAGTTGTGGGCAGGTAGGGTCCCAGAACATATTCCCCCCATGAAAATTCAGGGCTGAGCTAGAAGGACGTTTGAGGATCAAGGCACTACGTGAGCACAGAGAAGTCTTTAACTGCCCAAGGTTAGAGTGCTCTCTGTAGAAGGTACCAATTGCATGTGGCGTCAAAGTGTACTTAGACATTTGTTAGAAGAACAAGGGAGGAAGGGCATTTCCCAGAAGAGAGATGTATGTGTAATGGTACAAAGGCAAAACTTCGGCACGGTTGAGGACTGCAAGTAGTTTCACAGGGCCACAGCACAGAATGTGGGCAGAGGTGTGGCTGGAGAAGGGGAGGTGAAGAATGGCAAGGGGTCATTTCATATGTAGTTTTAGGTCCCCAATAATAAAGACTTCATATTTTTCCATTTGGTGGTTGGGAATCAGTGAAGAGTTTCAAACAAATAAATGATACCATCATATTTGTATTTTAGAAAATTGCTCTGGTTGCAGTGTGAGGTTAGGGTGGTGAAGGTGTGGAAACAATCTAAAAATCCCCTGCAGATCCTTCCATTGTCTTTTCGTCTTAGAGCTGCTGCCTCAGGTCACACTGCCTTTGTGGGTGGGGGAAGACAGTTGGAAGCAGAACTGCAGAAATAATTATCTACATGTTTCTTCTACGGTCTCAGCTTCCATTTGTTTCTCCACCTGTGGCTTCCAGGTTTCTGCCCCTCCATAAACAGCTTTGTGTATGTGACTTCCTGATGGCAGACCCAGTGAACTCGCTTCAAAACTTGCAGCCACTCTTGGTACTGCACAGTGTACATCACTTCTTTACTAAAACCCTTTTCCCTTTGGTCACTTCTCCCAATTTACCACCTACCTCTCTGATGTATTTTTACTTTACCCTGTGGGCTCCCAGAGTTCTGTATTTAGCACTTTTGTTCTTGCAGTCATCACAGATATAAATGATGCCCAAAACTTCAGCCTAGATCTCCTTGCTGGATTACTATAAAAGCATTCCTTGGAGATTCTGTGGATTCAGTCTAGACCACCACAATAAAGGGAGCATTGGATAAAGTAAGTTGTATCTTTTTTGCTGATGGAGGGTCTTGGCTTTAATTTGTAAAAAAACACAACATCCGTGAAGTGCAATAAAGTGAAATACAGTAAAACGAGGTATGCCTGTATTCTGTTGCCTGCCAAACATAATCTGATTACAGTACACACATACACATATATGCAGTAATCATACCACCATTTTTGAAAGGCTTGCCATGCTGCAGGTATTGTACTAAGTGTTTTACTTTGATATTCTTTTCTAATCTTGACAGAAACCCTGTGGGTGGTTTACTGTTACTTGAAAGATTAGGAAGTAGAGGTCCACAGAGATTAATCTACTGACGGGTGGAACTAACACTTGAATTCAGAGATCTGACAGTGAAGCCAGTGCTTGTAGCCGCTTAGGGCCCCTCAGATAACCAGCTCAGCACACCCACTGCACTCACTGAGTGTCCCTATAAGAAGTATTGATTACAACCCTCGCCGGTTGGTGGTTCAGTTGGTTAGAGTGAGCCCTGCACCAAAAGGTTGTGGGCTTGATTTCTGGCCGGAGCACATACCTGCAGTAGTTTGCAGGTTGGTCCCCAGGGTGCAGACAAGGGGCAACCAATCGATGTTTCTCCCTTGCATCGACGTTTCTCTCCCCCTCTTTCTCCTTCCCTTTCTTTCTGGAATCAATAAGCATGTCCTTGGGTATGGATTAAAAAAAGTTAAGAATCTAATTATAAAATTTACTTAGAAATCTAAATAATGGACCTAGAAAGCCAAATCAATTATAAAAAGTACAAAGTCAAAGGAATTTTATTGTCATAATTCAAAATTCATCATAAAGCTGCAGAGCAGCAGAGAGTCTAGAAACAGAGCCAGATGCACACGGTCAATTGATTCTTGACAGAATTGCCCAGGTAGTAAGAAAAAGGGTAATCATTTTCAACAGATTGTGCTGGAACAGTCAGGTATCCATATAACAGTGTTATCAAGTCTAACCATAGATCATGCTCAGAATTTAAATAGAAATGGATTAATGACCTAAATATGAGCACTAAAACTATGTAATTATATAAGAAACAGGATAAAACCTCCTTAACCTTGAGTTATGACTAGGCTTCTCATGATATAAAAGCATGAACCATAAAAGAAAAAAGATAATTCCCTTTGTCAAAATTCAGAACACTGTTAAGAGAATAAAATGATAACCTAGATGTTTTGAAGTGTATCTAGAATATTTTAAGAACTTTTAGAACTCAGTGATGTGAAAATAAGCCAATGAAAATGGGCAAAAGATTTAACACTTATCCAAAAAAGAGATGCGGATAGCAAATAACACATGTAAAGATCAATTAGTAATTAGGGAAATGAAATTTAAAACAGCAATCAGATGTCATTACCCACTTACTAGAACAACTTAATGAAAATTGACAATGCTAAGTGCCAACAAAGGTGTTAAAACTAGAACTGATGTTAAAAACATTTGGGGATGCAAAATGGTATAGCTACTTAGGGAAGCAGTTTGGCAGTTATATTTAAGAAGTTAACCATCCACTTACCACGTAGCACAGCCTTTAAGTTTTTGGGTTTATACTCAAGATAAGTGAAAACATAATAGTGCAAGACCGAAAGTAGCCCAAATGCCAGTATGCAAAAATTAAATGTAGTGTATATTCACACAATGGAATATTGCTCAACAGTAAGAAGGAATAACCTACTATACATGCAGCAACACAGATGAATCTCAAAGCTCTATGCTGAGTAAAGGAAATCAGACACAAAGGGCATATGCTGGATGATGCTGTTTGTATAAAATTCTAGACAAGACAAAACTATAATGATAGCAGTTTGAGTGGGGCCAGGGCATGTGGGAGTAGGAGTTGATTTTATAAACGATCATGTGGAGTGATGGAAATGTTTAATATCATGATGAGGAGGTAATCACATCTGTACATATTTGCCAAAATTCATTTAATTATACACTTAAAATTGGTGAAATTTATTGTTATGTAAGTTATATATCAGTATAGTTGATTTTAAAAATATACAAATTAAGCCAAAATACTAAGTGATGTACAGATGGCAAAGATATAATAGACCATAAGCAAATGTATTTGAGACACTTTAAACTTCAGTCATAATCTAATCTGTGAAACTATTGAATTCCATAAACAATTTTTACCATAGTACAGTGAAACTAGAAATTAATAACGAAAGTTCAATGTTTATAAACTACTTGGAAATTTAAAAACTATCCCATAAAGCTGTTATCAAGAAAAAGAAAATCAAAACCACAAAAACAAGGTCTTGTAAAAAAAAATGTGCTACAGAACATATGAGATGCTACAAACAATATTTGGGATTTGTATTTATTGCAGTGGCTTAAAAAATTGATCGAATAAAACAAAAGCAGATAACCATGAATATAAAGTCACACTATAAAATTAATGTTATTAGTGTGAAGGTTGACATCAGTGGAAGAGAGTAATTTAAAAATTGAGCCTCATCTGATAGCTTTCCAAGAGTTTCATTTTTTATTTTTAATTGTATTTTATTGATGACATTATTAGTGTTGTCCCAGTGTTTCCCCCTTTGCCCCCTCCACCCAGCACCCCTCGACTCCTTAAGGCACAGGTGGCAAACACAAGGCCCGAATCCGGCCCTCCACCTTGTTTAATCCGGCCATCACCTTGTTTCTGCCCGGAAGCAGTGCCAAGCTGTTTGCTCCTAGTTAAGGAGCAGTTACATTTACACAGTCCTAAAATCACATTCAGCCCTTTGAAGGCAACCGCAGTGAGGCTGATGTGGCCCCCGGTGAACATCAGTTTGACACCCCTGCCTTAAGGCAATCTCCCTACCGTTGTTCACATTTATGGGTCATACCTGTAAGTTCTTTGGCTACATCATTCCGTTTACTGTACTTTGCATTCTCATGGCTATTCTGTAACTACCTATTTGTACTTCTTAATCCCCTCACCTCTTTAACCATTCCCCTACATCCCCCACCAGTCCAGCAGCCTTTGAAACACTGTCTGTATCCATGATTCTGTCTCTGTTCTTGTTTACTTAGCTTTTTGGATTCAGTAGTTGGTAGATATGGTTTATTGCCATTATATTATTCATAGTTTTTATCTTTTTCTTAAAAAGTTCTTTAACATTTCATAATAATAATAGTTTGGTGGTGATGAACTCCTTTAATTTTTTCATGTCTGGGAAGCACTTTAGCTGCCCTTTGATTCTAAATGAAAGCATTGCTGGGTAGAGCAGTCTTGGCTGTATGTCCCTACTTTTCATAGCTTTGATATTTCTTAGCAATCCCTACTAGCCTGCAAAGTGTCTTTTGCGAAATCAGCTGACCATATGGGAACTCCCCTATAGGTAACTAACTGCTTCTCTCTTGCTGCTCTTAAGATTCTCTCTTTATCTTTAACCTTTGGCATTTTAATTATGATGTGTCTTGGAGTGGGCCTCTTGGCATCCATCTTGTTTGGGACTGTCTGTCTTTCATAGACTTGCATGTCTGTTTCCTTCCCCAAATTAGGCAAGTTTTCTTTCATTATTTTTTCAACTAGATTTCCAATTTCTTGGTCTTTCTCTTTTCCTTCGGGTGCCCCTGTGATGCGAATGTTGGAATGCTTGAAGTTGTCCCAGAGGCTGCTTATGCTCTCCTCGGGGTTTTTGTTGTTGTTGTTGTTGTTGTTGTTGTTCTGATTGGTTGTTTTTGGTTCCTTGTATTCCAAATCATTGATTCGATGCTCAGCTTCATCCACTGTAGTGTTGTTTCCCTGTAAATTGTTCTTTATTTCAATTAGTGAATTCTTCGTTTCTGACTGGATTTTTTTATACTGTTGAAGTCCTCACTATGTTCTTTGAGCATCCTTATAACCAATGTTTTGTACTATGTATCTGATAGAATGCTTATCTCCATTTTGTTTAGTTGTTTTTCTATAGTTTTGATCTTTTCTTTCACTTGGGCCATGTTTCTTTGTCTCCTTGATTTGGCAGCCTCCCTGTGTTTGTTTCTGTGTATTAGGTAGATCTGCTCTGACCCCCTGTCTTGTTAGTGTGACCTAATATAGTAGGTGTCCTGTAGGTTCAGTGGCACAGCCTCCCCTATCACCCAAGCTGGGTACTCGAGGTGTGCCCTCTTTGTGGGCTGAGCCGTGATTGCTGTTGGCAAGTCAATGGGAGGGATTTACCCAGGCCAGTCATCTGCAAGATCAGGCTGTGACCACTGACTACCCACCTGTGTCCTTTGTAAAGGGTCAGTTGTGGAGGAGCAGGGTGGTGTTGCTCTGATGTGGTCTCTAGTTGTCCACTGGGTGTGCAGACTCTGGGGTTTTCTTGGTGGTACAGGCTAAGGTCAGCCCCTACCTGTTTTCTTCCTGGGGTCATGCTGCCTGAGCTATAGAGCAATCTGAGGTAGTTGCTATTTGTGCTTGGCTTGGAGATTCCCAGGTGAATCTAAACTGTGAAACAAATCCAAACTGTGAATGAATCTAGGCTGGCTGCTGCCGGTGCCAGGCTTGGGACCACTTAGCAAGAGGTATGGGGTTGAGGCCTTACTGAGGCTGGTTGTTGCTTGTTTGCTAGGATTTAGGGAGTTGTGAAGCATAAACCAAGACCAGCTATTCATATGCAAAGGTCACACAGTTTGATTGAGCCTGCAAGTTGGGTGAGGCAGAGTCAGGCTCTCCAAGGCAGGGCAAATAGTGTTAGCCAGAGTGATGGTAGAGCCTCAGATACATACAGCACCTGCTGTGGCTTGTGAGGGGAGGGCTCAGAAAAGGAGCATTGGCCTCTGCCCACCTTTCTGGAAGAAACCTGTCTCCCAGGTCCCGCCTTGATGCCAGACACTGCAGTTCCTCCCTACTTGCCACTGGTGCCTGTAAAGCTGCTACCCCAGTGCTGGAGCTCAGAAGGAGTGAGTCTGAGTAAGTCCTAGTGTGGGTTCTTTAAGGGGAACAATTTGCGGCTTTAGCATTTTTGTCCGCTGACTCAATCCCTGCTGGATTTTGCAACCAGAAGTCAAGGGGACTTATCTTCCTGACACTTCCTGGGAACCCTGGACTTGGGGGCCTGGTGTGGAACTGGGACTCCTCCCTCCCAAGACACCCCTCTGGAATTTGTATCCACCACACATGGAGGTGGGACCGGCCCATTCCGTATCTACATGTCCCTGCCCTTCTTACCAGGCTGGATGAATGTGTTTATTTATTTATTTTTAGAGAGAGGGGAAGAGAGGGACAAAGAGAGGGAGAGAAACATCAATGTGTGGTTGCCTCTCACATGGCCCCTACTAGGGACCTGGCCTGCAACCTTGGCATGTTTCCTGACTAGGAATCAAACTAGTGACCCTTTCGTCCGCAGCCTGCACTCAGTCCGCTGAGCTATACCACCCAGGGTTGGATGGATGTGTTATTAATTCCATAGCTTTCTGACTTCCATTGAACTTGATTTCTGATGGTTCTGAGTGATGATGATTCTATATTTTAGTTGTAATTTTTATGTGGGTGTGTGAGGAGGTGAGCTGTGTTTACCCATGCAGCCATCAAGGGTTTCATTTTTTAAATCTTCTAGAACTTTGTTCTTTTTTCCATTTCTAATTCTTGGCTGTCATTTTCCAACTATTTCCTTTATTAATTTCCTCACATTTTGTATAATATTGCCACTCCATTTCTGATACTCACTTAAAATTTAAAAAAATTACATTTGCCTTATTTTAACATAATGGAAATTCAAGGTTAGCAGGTATGACTATATTCATAGAAAAGACAAAAATAAGGTTCTGAAAAGATTAACAATGATTTTCCTTGTGTGAGACAACAAGGGCTGAGCTTTGGGTCTTCTTTTTTCTCTGTATTTCTGTTGTTTTGTATTTTTACTTTTTTGTTTCTACTGTCTTAACTGAATCATATATTGATTGCTTCTACAAACAGAACATGTGAAATAAACTTTTTTTAAAGAAAATTTATTTTCATTATATTTGATTCGGGAAGTTTTTTTTTTGAGAATTAGGCTTCATAATTCATCCTCGAAGAACAGATAGAATTTGGAAATATATTTTTGGAAATCAAAAGAGCCTTGGAGATGGTAAAATAGATATGCACGGTATGGCAGAATAGGTTTACTGTTGTCAGTATGCAAAACAGAGTTTATTCTTGTATTATTATTGATTAGTGGTTGTGTTATTTTTCACATGCACCACTGTAAACCTAATGTTGCTCTACCTACTCTTTATATTGGGATCCTGGTTCTTTTAGTATTTTACCTTCTTTTCTCATATAGTAGATATTTTCCAACCTCTTCTAAACATGGGAATATTCAGAAAGTGAGCTTTAGATTTTATTGATAAGCTCATGAATTTCTGGGAGGATTCTTCATTTTGATGTTGGCTTCCATCTTTAGAACTTTGCTTTTCTCCGTTCTGTTTTCCA
>PVKM010032209.1:0-16497 GCA_004027735.1 Carollia perspicillata
AACTACACGGTTTTCTGAACTCTATTACTGTAGTGGTTAACTCTATTCTCTTAGTCACTACACCTATTTACTATCCCTTATTCTCACCTTACCTCAGAATCTAACATTTCACAACATCACTGCTGTCTAGATCTAACTCACAACCCTTCCATCCCCAACAAGAGACTTACCTTCATTCCACCATTTCTAAAAGCGACCTGTTGGGTGATATATTACAGTTAATACTACACATAGCCAAAGGATTCCCTACCTCTTCTTTACCGGTTGCTACTGTAAATAACATAGAACACTCTCTTGCTGTCTTAAACCATTTTCCCTTACCCCTCCAACGGACTGCAAAGAAGAATAGGAGGAAGCAGTGAACACTAGGATACCCAAAGAGACTGCACCACTGAACCTCACAGGTACTCTATCACAGAAGCTCACACCATAAACCCAGAGAGCCAGATCAGATCAATTTGAGAAGCTGAGGCTAATAAGAAGAGTCTCACAAACAATGGAAAGACAAAGAAACAATCTCCAAATGAAAGGGAAGGAGGAAACATCAGAAAAAAAGCTAAATGAAATAGAGGCAACTCAACTATCAGATGTTGAGTTCAAAGCAGTGGTCTCCAGGAAGCTCCATGAGCCCACAACCAACTACCAGAAACTACGAGGAAGCTACAATGAACTTGCTGCAAACTATATCAATATGAAAAAGGAAATAGAAAACATCAACAAGGGCCAAGAGGAAATGAACAATACAATATCTTAACTGAACAACACAGTAGAAGGAATCAAAAGCAGGGTAGATGAAGCAGAAGATCGGATAAGTGAGCTGGAGGACAAAATAGAAAAAAACACCCAGAAAGACCAGGAAAAGGAAAAGAGGCTCAGAAAAAAATGAAGAGGGATTAAGAGAAATACAAGACAATATGAAACGTAATAATATCTGACTAATAGGGATACCAGAAGGAGAAGAAGAAGAAAAAGAAAAAGGTATAGAAAACCTATTTAAAAAAGTAATAATGGAAAACTTCCCTAATCTCATGAGAGAAAAAGTCACACAAATCCAAGAAACACAGAGAAGCCCAATCAAGAGAAACCCAAAGAGGCCCACTGCAAGACACATCATGATAAAAATGGCAAAATTCCAAGACAAAGAGAGAATTTTAAAGGCAGCGAGGGAGAGAAAAAGGAAATAACATACAAGGGAGCCCCAATAAGGTTAGCAACTGACTTCTCAACAGAAATGCTTCAAGCCAGAAGAGAGTGGAAAGAAATATTCCAAGTAATGAGAACTAAAGGACTACAACCAAGGATACTTTACCCAGCAAGACTTTCAATCAAGATAAAAGGCCAAATAAGGAGCTTTTCAGACAAAAGAAGTCTAAAAGAATACACCCCCACCAAATCAGCTCGGCAAGACATGCTAAAGGATGTGCTTTAAGGAAAGGAAGGAAAAGAGAGACAGAGAGAGAGGAACACAGGTACAAAGATGACAATGAATAAGAATCTATCAATAATAACCTTAAATGTAAATGGATTAAATGCTCCAATTAAAAGACATAGAATAGCTGATGGATAAGAAAGCATGACCCACACATATGCTGCCTACAAGAAACCCACCTTAGGACAAAGGACCTACACAGATTGAAAGTAAAGGGCTGGAAACAAATATTCTAAGCAAATGGACAGGAAAAGAGAGCTGGGGTAGCAATACACATATCAGACAAAATAGACTTCCAAAAAAGGGCCATAAAGAGAGACCCAGAAGGTCACTTCATAATACTCAAGGGAAGAATCCACCAAGAAGACATAAACATTGTAAATATTTATGCACCCAATGTAGGAGCTCCCAAATACATAAAGAAAATCTTATAGGACTTCAAGAAGGATATTGATAGCAACACAATTATAGTAGGGGATTTTAACACCCCACTGTCAAAAATGGACAGATCCTCCAAACAAAATATCAACAAAGATGTTATGACATTGAACAAAGCCCTAGATAAAATGGACTTAACTGATATATATATAGAGCCCTTCATCCCAAAGAAGCTAAATACACATTATTTTCAAATGCACATGGAACATTTTCAAAGACAGACCACATGATAGGACACAAAACAAGTCTCAACAAATTCAAGAAAACTGAAATCATACCAAGCATTTTCTCTGACCACAAAGGACTGAAATTAGAAACCAACCCCAAGTTAAAAAAAACCCAAACACTCAAAATCATGGAGATTGAATAGCATGCTATTAAACAATGAATGGGTCAAGAATGACATTAGGGAAGAAATCAAAAAGTTTCTGGAAACAAATGAAAATGAACTCATGACAACCCAAAACTTATGGGACACAGCAAAGGCAGTCCTAAGAGGGAAGTTCATAGCAATACAGGCCTACCTAAAAAAAAGATAGAAACATTTCAAACAAAAAACCTGACCCTTTGCCTGCAAGAATTCAAAGAACAACAACTAAGACAGCCCAGAACTAGTAGAAGGAAGGAAATAACCAAGATCAGAGCAGAATTAAATGACATAGAGACAAAAAGCACAATTCTTAGGATCAAGGAATCAAGGAGCTGGTTCTTTGCAAAGATAAATAAAATCGACAAGCCCTTAAGCAGGCTCATCAAGAAAAAAGGAGAGAGGACCCAAATAAACACAATTAGAAATGAAAGAGGAGAGATTACAACTGACACCACAGAAATAAAAAGGATCGTAAGAAATTACTATGAAAAAATGTATGCCAAGAAATATGAAAACCTAGGTGAAATGGACAAATTTCTAGAAAAATATAATCTTCCAAAACTAAATGAAGAAGAAGCAGAAAGCCTGAACAGACCGATAAAAGCAGATGAAATTGAAGCAGTAATAAAAAAACTCCCGACACACAAAAGCCCAGGACCAGATGATTTCACAGGAGAATTCTACAAAACATTTAAGGAAGAACTAACCCCTATCCTTCACAGACTATTCGAAAAAATTCAAAAGGATGGAAGACTGCCAAACTCTTTTTATGAAGCCAACATCATCCTAATCCCCAAACCAGATAAAGACACAACAAAGAAAGAAAACTTCAGGCCAATATCGCTGATGAACATAGACGCTAAAATCCTCAACAAAATATTGGCAAACCGCATCCAGCAATACATTAAAAAGATTATACACCATGACCAAGTGGGATTTATCCCAGGGATGCAAGGATGGTTCAACATTCACAAATCAGTAAATGTAATACACTACATAAACACAAGCAAAGACAAAAAACACATGATCATATCAACAGATACAGAAAAAGCATTCGATAAGGTACAGCACCCATTTATGATGAAAACACTGAGCAGGGTGGGGATAAAGGGAGCATTTCTCAACATAATGAAGGCCATATATGAGAGACCTACAGCCAACATCATACGCAATGGGCAAAAACTAAAAGCTTTTCCACTAAGATCAGGAACAAGACATGGTTGTACACTTTCACCACTTCTATTCAACATATTATTGGAAGTCCTAGCCACAACAATCAGACAAGAAAAGGGAAAGGAAGGCATCCAAATTGGAAAAGAGGAAACAAAACTGTCAATATATGTAGATGACATGATAGTATACATAGAAAATCCTGTAAACTCCACCCAAAAACTGCTCATCTGAATAAATGAATTTGGAAAAACAGCAGGATACAAAGTTAATATCCAGCGATCAAAGGCATTTTTGTATACCAATAATGAAACAGCAGAAGCAGAAATCAAGAATAAAATCCCATTTGATATAGCAAAAAGAAAAATAAAATACCTAGGAATAAACCTAACCAAAGAGGTAAAAGACCTGCATGCAGAAAATTACACAACACTGAAGAAAGAAATTAAGGAAGACACAAACAAATGGAAACATACACCGTGTTCATGTATTGGAAGAATTTACATCATCAAAGTATCCATGCTACCCAAAGCAATGTACAGATTCAATGCAACAGCTATTAAAGTACCAATGGCTTATTCCACAGACATAGAGCAAACACTTCAGAAATTTATATGGAACCATAAATGACCCTGAATAGCTGCTGTACTTTTGAAAAAGAAGAGCAAAGTAGGAGGGATCACAATACCTGATACCAAACTGTATTATAAGGCCACTGTAATAAAAACAGCCTGGTACTGGCATAAAAACAGGCACATAGACCAATGGAACACAACAGAGAGCCCAGAAATAAACCCAAGTCTCTACAGTCAGATAATATTCGACAAAGGGGGCAGGAACATAAAATGGGATAAAGATAGCCTCTTCAACAAATGGTGTTGGGAGAACTGGACAGCTACGTGCAAAAAAATGAAACTCGAACACCAACTGACTCCATACACAAAAATAAATTCAATGTGGATAAAAGATTTAAATATAAGCCGGAACAACATTAAAGTCATAGAGGAGAACATAGGCAGGAAAATCTCAGATATCTCACGCAGCAACATTTTTACTGATATGTCCCCCAGAGCAAGGGATATAAAGGAAAGAATAAACAAATGGGATCTCATCAAAATAAAAAGCTTCTGCACAGCCAAAGAAAACAGCATTAAAATAAAAAGAGAACGAACCATATGGGAAAACATATTCACCAATGATACCTCAGACAAAGGTTTAATCTCCAAAATATATAAAGAACTTGCACGAATCTACTCTAAGAAGACAAGCAATCCAATTAAAAAATGGGCAAAGGGCTTGAATAGACACTTCTCTAAAGAGGACATACAGAGGATCCAGAAACGCATGAAAAGATGCTCAATATCGCTAGCCATCAGAGAGATGCAAATTAAAACTACAATGAGATAGCACTTCACACTGGTGATAATGGCCATCACAAACAAAGCAACAAACAACAAGTGTTTGAGAGGATGTGGAGAAAAGGGGACCCTAGTACACTGTTGATGGGAGTGCAGACTGGTACAACCACTATGGAAAACAATATAGAATTTTCTCAGAAAACTAAAAATGGACGTGTCTTTTGACCCAGCAATTCCACTGCTAGGATTATACCCTAAGAACCTAGAAACACCAATCCAAAGGAACCTATGCACCCCAATGTTCATAGCAGCACAATTTACAATAGCCAAGTGCCGGAAGCAACCTGGATGCCCATCAGTAAATGAATGGATCAAAAAACTATGGTACATGTATGCAGTGGAATTCTATACAGCAGAAAGAAAGGAGCTCCTACCCTATGCAACAGCATGGATGGAACTGCAAAGCATTATGCTAAGTGAAATAAGCCAGATGGTGAAAGACAAATACCATATGATCTCACCTTTAACAGGAAGCTAAGCAACAAACCAAACAAACAAGCAAAATATAACCAAAGACAGTGAAATAGAAAACAGGCTGAGAGTAACCAGAGGGGAGAGAGGATGGAATTTCAGGGGAAAAAGGGAAGGGGTCACAGGAACAAATATAAAGGACGCATGGAGAAAAACTAAGGGGGGATGGAAATAGGAGGGAGGTAGGGAGGGCTGTATGGGTGGGCTGGGATGGGAGTAAAAGACAGAAAACTGTACTTGAACAATAACTAAAATTTTAAAAAATAATAATAAATAAATAAATGAAAAGAAAACATTGTTCTCTTGGATGTAGCAAACTATTTATATCTTGTTTCCTGCCACTCTTGGTCTGTTCCATTGTTGTGGTTCTAAGTTGAATTTATGGTGTTTTGCAATATAATTCCCTCACAAATTTAGTTAGGCCTATTATATGTTTGCTTAATTATTTATTTATATATTTTATACCTTTCTATACCATTTATACCTTTGCAATTTAGTTTTTATGTTAAAAAATCCAGTCATGTTTGTGATTAAACTAGAAGAGTTAACATTGCATTGATATGGATATTGTAGCCGATTAGACTATGTGCCTCCCTTTTTTAGGGAAAGAGTAAGATGGTCTTTGTAAGAATAATTGAAACATGTTAGGAAGACGCATGATGATGTTGTTGCTATAAATTTGGTACGAAAATTTAAATATGGGAAAAAGGGTGAAAATATATCCTGAGTGGTCTAAAATGTGAACTTCACAAGTTGTTAGTCTGTTGGCCTTAAACTCCATTGCTCCCCTTCTAGACTCATTCCTGTTTGCTAAGAGACTGGCAGCCTGTAAACTACATTTCCCAGATTTCTTTGTCAGTTGGCTTCACCTCAGGGTTACCGGTGAGAAGCTGTAGCAAGCAGATTTGAAAAAGGAACAAAGGGAAGCCTATTTTTCATTTGTTTGCTTTTTGCTTTCTGGTCCCTGTTTCTGGTGATGTTTTTAACAGTAATGGTGATCCTGGGGTCAAGAAGGCTCCAGAATTTAGTCAGCAATCAATGCAGCTGCGTCAGCAGCAACAGTGGCTGATTCAGCAGCATAGTGCCCCTGGGCTCTGTCTCTGGTAAATGGGAGAGCAGCAGGAGCAGCAGGGGACCCCGCAGCTGCCCATGCTCCAGCAACTTCAGCAGCATTGGATGTCATGAGTTTTGATTAACAACTATTTCCCCTTTCCAATCCAACAAATGTATTACTTTGTAACCACCCTCTCTGTCCATTTCCTTAAAAAAAAAATTTAGTATGATTATTTTTTCCCAGCTGGATGCTGAGTGAACATTTATTTAATATTCAAGAACAGGACAAACAATACTCTGTTCAAGGATGTATATATTGTCAAAAAAGTGTGAAGAAGTCTGGGAAATGGTGCACTTCAAGGATGGGGCACGGGTTACGGAGGGAGAAAGAACGTGTTTGGGGAGTACATGCTGGGCTTCAGCTATTTTTTTGAACCGTTTTGATAACATTTCATTTTTTGTTCTGGATGGTAGATATTAGATTGTTATTTATTCATTTTTACTCATCTAACTGAAATATACATCAAAATAAATATTAGTACTGAGATAATAAAAAGATAATACTCTTCAGTAAATTACTCGTGAATATAGTTTTAAACATAGCTATTTACAATATTCTATTAGCAGCTATTTCATAGAAGTTAAGGCCTATTAGTGTTTTTAAAAAGGGAATCATTATATGCTCATAAATCTTAAACATTCTGAACAATGTGAAATAAAGTTAAATCACTGTTAATTAACTTTTGCTTTGCAATGATTATAATGGTGATATGTTTTGTCTGTTAAAATGCATGTTGTTGCTTTCTTTTTTCTTTTCTCTTTTAGGTATTGTGTTTGGTCTCGTAAATCTGAATACCAACATGCTTGAAGATGGCAACCGTCTGAAAACCACTGAGAGCATGGTGCTGTCCTCAACTTATGATATTTCATCTTGCCTGGTAGTCCTGTTTATATCGTACTATGGAGGGAGAGGAAACATACTGAAGTGGATTAGAGCTTCCTCCTTTTTAATAGGATTTGGATCACTTTTATGTGCTTTTCCTTACACTTTTGGTGAAGATTACGAGCTGGATATCGAAACCGAAGGTAAGATTTAAATGATACTGTCATACTTCAAATCATTAGTCATTTAAATCATTGCCTCTAGGACCTTAGACTATGATACTTGTCTATCTGTACATCCATCCACCTATATCTATTTATATGACCAAGTTTATTAAAGTAAATAATTATAGCTCCCTCATAACGTATATCCATTCTCTCGACTTCTCATGATCATATACCCTTTCATGTAAGAGATGGGCCTAGGAAGAAGAAAGAATATTTTGGGAAAATTATTTTTCTTTTATCCATTTCTGTATTTTAATCTTTTGAGAACTTCAGTATTTCTTTATGTCTTCCACAATATGCTTTAATTAACCTCTTAATTTTGACTTTAAAACACATACATACAGCACAAATACAACCGTTAAAAAAAAACTGAACACACCCAGGAAAAGATCAGACATTTTCTAGCTACTAATGAACCCGCCCTTTGACCTAGGGCTTTGAATCTAAAATGATCGGTGGCTTCCTCACTTTGTTCATTGTCAAAATTTATTCCACAGTCTTTTTGCTATTTCCAGTAAATAAAGGCTATTTGAAGTTTCATAGTACTATTTCTGACCCTATTCACTACTTTTCTGTTGTAAATAAGTTTGTGAAAGTGTTGGAATGTATTTACTGATTTTGGCATCTTTAAACTGGGATTTAGCAGGACATGATGGAAAAACACATGAAGGTGTCTCTGTGTGTGTATATATATATAAGCTTATGATGTTTAAAATGTATGTTTATAATGTGTATTTACAATGTAAATAAAATAATTCATATTAATATAGAACTAAATTAACATAATTAATAGTTATATACTATAAATTCTTGCACTAGATAATATTCTGATAGACAGTGTATTAATAAATGAACTATACTATGCTTGTATATTTATAATGTATAATTTATAATGTATAATATTTATAGAATATACATAATTCAAATAAAGGTATTTATTAAATTATGGAATATATTTTAATATACTTATCATATTTGTTGAATGGGCAGCTAATTGAGCAAAAAGGTGATTTGTGGAAAGAAGGGAATGAAAACCACAACATTTCTATTCTTCCCTTTATCCTGTCCTTGTCAGAAAGGATGAGAAATTAAGCAGCACTGCTTGAGAAATATTAAAAATAGTACTTGATTAGCATTCAATAGGAGCCATAGGAGTAAAATAGGACAATCTACTTTCCTTTGTGTCTTCTTTAAGTCATCTTGATAACTTATAAAAGGTAAAATATTTCATAAAAGATACTGTATTTCTGTTGTATAAGTTTTGACTCATTTAACAAACAATTAAAATTATCTCTTCAAAGATATTTGCAAAGAAACGAAGGTTATGAAAGCTTGCAAGAGATACATGTCATTTCAATCAAAACATGTATCTTTCTTCATCCTTGGGCAGACTGTGCAGGGAATAGCAGCAACGCCTCTTTATATCCTGGGAATGACCTTTATCCATGACAACGTTGCCACACACTCAGCTGGTATTTATTTAGGCAAGTTTTTTTTCCCTCTCTAATATGATTTACCCATTCGAAATTTTTGTTGAGATTCTATATTTTTTGGTGTGCATATCTAAACTGATACATAAGTGCTAATTATTGGTTTTATTTGTTTGTTTGTTTGTTTATTATGTTAATTGTTGTTCAAGTACAGTTTTCTGTCTTTTACTCCCATCCCGGCCCACCCACCCAGCCCTCCCCACCTCCCTCCCATTTCCACACCCCCTTGTTTTTGTCCATCTGTCCTTTATACTTGTCACTGTAAACCCTTCCCCTTTTCCCCTGAAATTCCCTCTCCTCTCCCCTCTGGACACTGTCAGCCTGTTCTCTATTTCAGTGTCTTTGGTTACATTTTGCTTGTTTGTTTGTTTTGTTGTTTAGGTTCCTGTTAAAGGTGAGTTCTTGTAATAATATTGGAATGAGTGCTGACTGGTATGCCGGACTTCAAAATCATATTGAGTTGCTTGATTCTGAAGAGCTGCTTGAGATTTGGAATTATAGACAAGTCATCTGATGGCCATCCTAAAAGATATACAGCAAATATATTCTTGAGTAATAAAAACTGTACTCTCTCTATATATATACTGCACACATGCACACACACGTATGTCATATCAAATTATATAGGCTGCAGTTCACTTTTCTAGAAAAAAAATCTTTAAATTACTAGGTTGACTTTCTTGAGTAGTTACATGTTTAACCTTTGGGGATACGTGCGGGAAGTTGCTGCCATCACATCCACAAAGGGATGGAAACATTGTGTTATTCCTCTTCAGACTGTGGTGCCAAAATAGTCATCATTGTATTGTTCTTTCTGTACATTAACCCGGTCTTTTGGGAGGCTCTTATATTTTGTAGTTAATCAATACAACCTGGTTCATCCCTTCCAGGAGATAAGTGATATGTTACTTAATTGACCACAGTGTAGTATCCTCCATTTACACTGTTTTATGCTACTGTATCCTACAAAAACTAACACTGGGGTACAACTCAGAATAATCTGTATTTCCTTACATTGCAATAGCTTCTGGTCCTGGTGGATCATTTATTTGTACAGGGTTATTTAACTACCAGTTTTTAAAGAAAAATTAAAATTATTTTTCCATACTTATTGTGAAGATGACTTAAAAGAAAATAGCATTTTGAACCAAAAGAATAATTTTTTCATCAGAGGTAAGGAAAGTCATGCCAATAAGCTAAAATAGATGACATTCATATATATGTTTGCTTTTAGAAAAAAATTTTCCAGTGGTTTATTAGTCTCATGTGAGGCTGGAAACAAATACCTTTGTTTTACCCTTGGTTCTACAGAATAGTAATTAAAACACACATCTGTACACTGCAGAGAGCAGCTGATTTTATTGCCACCTCTTGTCAGTCTGACAAGTAAGATGGAAGATGCAGAGGTGATGATAATGTATCATTACAAAGTATGATCTTGTTTTAGTACCACAAGTTAAAGTGAAAGAAGGTATATTGAATTTATATTTACATTAAATATAAATATATTTATGTATATTACATTAACTATATAGATTAACTAAGGTACAGTGAATTATATGATTAAAGGATGTGAGCTTCTCTAATACACATGCATTGGATAATATGTATGATGGTTAATTTTATGTGTGAACTTGGCATAGTTATGGGAACCAGTTGTTTGGTTAAACACCAGTCTATACATTTCTGTAATATTTTCTAGATGTGACTAACAGTTATAATCAGCAGAGTTTGAGTAAAGAGACTACCCTCCAGAATGTATGTAAGCCTAATTCAGTCAGTTGAAGCCTTTAGAATAAAGACTGAGGTTTCCCCCCCTCCCAAAAAAAAGAATAAATATGTTTCCAGACTACAACAGAGAAACTCTGAATTTTCCCAGCCCACTGGCCTGCCCTGTGGATTTCAGACTTAATTGTAGACTCAGGACTGTAAGATTAACTCTTACTTGGATTTCCAACCTGCCAGCCTGTCATTCAAATTTGGACTTGCCAGCCCCCACAAGTGCATAAGCCATTCCTTAAAATCTCACTCTTAAATATCTTATTTGTTCAGTTGAACGGCTCTGGAAAATCCTGACTAATAAAATGTGCTATATAGCCCTGGCTGGTGTAGCTCAGTGGATTGAGCACAGGCCTGCAAACCAGAGGATTATGGTTCGATTCCCAGTCAGGGCACATGCCTGGGTTGCAGGCCAGTTCCCAGCAGGGGACGCACAAGAGGCAACCATACATTGATATTTCTCTCTCTCCCTCCTTCCTTTCCCCTCTAAAGATAAATAAATAAAATCTTAAAAATAAATAAATAAATAAATAAAAATATAAAATGTGCTATGAAGCTTTCACAAAGGATTCATTTTAGTGATGTAACCTTTTATTATCTTATGACAAAGCTGGCTTATATAGTTGTTTGATGTTCAGTATTCATTTTATAGGCCTTGCAGAAGCTTCGGTAACAATTGGGTATGGTTTAGGTTATGCCATACCAGCACCTCTAAATAAGAACTCCAGGAACAGTACTTTTCATAACAGGTAAGCTATTTTCTTTCCTTTTTGTCTACATTGTGTAAAATATTGGACACTTTATTAGCTTATAAACATGACATTTAATTTGTTAACAACCATATTTTTAGAGAAATATATGTAAATGTGACTGATATGCACATATATGTGCATATAAATATGTCAAAAATGTACATTTTTACCATTACTGCTTGAAATACAATTTCAAAAACACCACTTGTAATGGCAACCTTGCTACTAATTCTGCACATAGTTTTTATAAAAGTTGTAGTAAAAAACATGCAATATAAACTTTACCATCCTAACCATTTGTAAGTCTATAGTATGGTAGTGTTAACTCTATGAACATTACTGTGAAACAGATATCTAGAAAATTTTTTCTTGCTAAACTGAAATACTGTATCCATCGCATGACTTTCCTTTTTCCCTTCCTCCCCAGCTCCTGGCAATTACCACGCTACTTTCTAAGAGTTTGACTACTTTAGATACCTCATTCACTTAGCATAATGTTCTGAAGTCTCACCCCTATTGTAGCATATGAGAGTATTCCTTCTTTTTTAAGGCTGAATAACATCCATTGCATGTATATGCCACATTTTCTTTATTCATTATTCTGTAAATGGACATCAGGTTACTTCCAACTTGAAGCTATTGTGATTGATTCTGTAATTGACATGGGTGTGCAAACATCTCTTTGAGATTCTACTTTCAGTCCTTTTTGGTATATACCCAGAAATGGGAAATTGCTAGGCCACATGGTAATTCTTTTTTCTTTTTTTTGAGGAACTTTCATACTGTTTTTGCAGTGGCTGCACCATTTTACATTCCCACCAATAATGCATAAGGTTTCCAATTTTACAACATCTTTGCCGATGTTTATTTTCTGTTTTGTTTTGTTATTTGATAAGGGCCATCCTAGTGAGTGTAAATTGATATCTTATTGTGGCTTTTATTTTCACATCCTTCATGATTAGTGATACTGGACATCTTTTCCTATACCTCTTGTCAATCAATATTTTTTCTTTGGAGAAATGTCTATTTAAGTTTTCATGACCATTTTAAAATCAGATTTTGTTGTTGTTGAATTGAAAAAGTTTTTAAAAATGTATTCTGGATATTAGCAATTTATCAGATACATAATTTGCAAATATTTTCTCCCATTTAGTAGTTTGTCTTTTCACTCCCTTGACTGTTTCCTTTGCTTTGTAGTTTTTATTTATTTTATTTTTTTTGTATTTATTGGGGAGACATTGGTTAATAAAATTATATAGGTTTTGAGTGTACAACTATGTAATACATCATCTGTATATTTCATTGTGTGTTCAGACATTTCTCAAGAAATATTTTTTCTGATGTATACTCTTGATCAAGGGACACAAAGAAAAAATAAATGGGACCACAGCAAATTTTTGCACAGCAAAGGAAACCATTTACAAAATGAAAAGATAATCCACTGAATTGATGAATATATGCACTAGTGATACATCTGATAAAAAGTTAAAATATCCAACATTTATTTATTTATTTCAGTTTTTTTTCTTTTTTAATTTATTTTTTATTGTTGTTCAAGTGTAATGGTCTCCATTTCCAACCCCTAATCCCCCCACCCCACCCATCCCCACCTCCCACCCTGGATCCTACTCCCCTTTGGCTTTGTCCACATGTCCTTTATACATGTTCCTGACAACATTTACCCTTCCCCCTCATCCCCTCCCCTCTCCCCTCTGGTTACTGTCAGTTTGTTCTTTACTTCAGTGTTTCTGGTTGTATTTTGCTTGCTTGTTTGTTTGTTTTTTTATGAGGAGCTTATACAACTCAACACCAACAAAACAAACAATCCAATTAAACAATGGACAAAGGACCTGAGTAGACATTTCTCCAAAGAGCACATACAGATAACAATAGACATGAAAAGATGTTCAATGTCACTAATCATCAGAGAAATGCTGTGTAGTGTTTGTGTTTGTCCTAATAAAGCACATCCATCCCTGTGGTTTCTCATATAATATTGTCTCTGACTAAGGAACATGTGATAAGACAAAGGAAGTGTGGCAGTATGATAACTCTAGAATTCACTGATCTTACTCTCTGTCCCCAATGTCCAGAAGTAGCTGGCTTGATAGAATGGTGTTACAGATCGGTGCCATGAGCAGGTTTTTTTTGGTGCAGTCTTTAGGGTTTTCTATGTACAGTATCCATAACATCTTAAAACAAAGCCAATTCTACTTATTCCATTCTGTTATGCATTCCATTTCTCCTCCTCCTCCCCCTCCCTTCTCCCCTTCCTCCCGGCCCCCAATGCCCTCTTCCCCCTCCTCCTTCTCCTTCTTTTTCCCTAATCACTCTGGCAGGTACTTCCAGTCCTATGTTGAATAAAAGTGAGGAGATGGGGCATTCTTGTCTTGTTGTTGATCTTAGAAGAAAAGGTTCCACTTTTCACCATAGAGTACGTTAGCTATGAACTTGTCATATATGGACTTTATTATGTTGAAGTATGTTTTATCTATACCCACTTTTTTGAGGGTTTTCATCATGAATGAATTTTGAATTTTGTCAAATGCTTTTCTACATTGGTTGACATGAGCGTGTAATTTTTATCTCTCATTATCACATTGATTGATTTGTGGACATTGAACCATTTTTACATTTCTGGGATAAATTCAACTTCATCACAGTGTTATGATTTCTTTAATGGTTTGTTAAATTAGGTCTGCTAAGATTTTGTTGAGGTTTTTGCATCTATGTTTATCAGGAATTTTTGCCTTTCATTTTCTTTTCTCCTAGCATCCTTGTCGTGTTTTGACTGTACATTTCAATTTATCTCCCAATTAAAATTTACTATTGCATATAATACTACAAAAACTATTGCATACAATAAAGGCATGGGCCAATATTCTATTTGTTTTCTCAAAGGGATATCTAATTGTACTAATGACATTTTAGGTAATTTCATTTTTTTAATTAATTTATTTTTAGTGATATTAAATACCATCTTTATCATAAATTAAATTTCCCTGTAAGTATGAGTTTTTTTCTTATCTATCTATTCTCTGATATATTTTTCTCTCTCATGCTACCATGTTTTAATAACTAAATAAAATAACTAACTTAACTAAACATAACTAGTTACATTTAATAACTAAAGTTTTATCATGATTTTCCATTTGGTTGAATAAGTCCCCACTCATTACTATCCATTACATATCAGGGGCTACTTTGCAAAATTACTTTCTAGATATATTTGACAATCTCAGGTTATAATCCAAGCATTTTGATTTGAATTACTTAAATTTATGTGTCAAGTTGAGAATAATTGTTATCTTTCCATGCAAGAATGTGGTATGTTGCTCTATTCTCTCTGCTTTTGTTTTTATAGGTTTTTTTTATTGTTGTTCAATTACAGTTGTCTCCATTTTCTCCCCACCACTCTCCCCACCCCACCCACTCTCACCTCCCACCCTCAATCCTACCACCCTTTGGCTTTGTCCATGGGTCCTTCATGCATGCTCCTTGATGACCCTTCCCCATCATTCCCCTGTTATTGCTCCCTTCCCTCTGGTTATATTTTGCTTGCTTTGTTTTGTGGATTAAGTTCCACTTATAGGTGAGATCATATGGTATTTGTCTTTCATTGTCTGGCTTATTTTACTTAGCATAATGCTCTCCAGTTCCATCCATGCTGTTGCAAAGGGTAGGAGCTCCTTCTTTCTTTCTGCTGCATAGAATCCCATTGTGTACATGTACCATAGTTTTTTGACCCATTCATTTACTGATGGCACCTAGGTTTATGTCCTTCAATGAAGTTTTATGATTTTCTTTATCGAAGATATCCTATTAAGCTTATTAAACTAACAAAATGCTTTATGTATTTTGTTAGTTTTTGGATGGAATATTTGTATTATTGCACTTGCTAATCATTCATTTGTATGAGGAGGAAATAAGTGATTTCTAAGTTTGTCATATGTATGTTATACTATTAAATTATTTGCTTATACTTTGTAGTTTTTAAAGTTTATTTTCCTTAAATTTCAGGTACTCAATTACTTACACAAATGTAATAATCATATTCTATGCAATATAATGCATATAGTTAGAATATACAGCTGGGTTCAAAAGTGAAAATAAAATTTCTAAAAATTATAACTATTAAGGACACTCATACTTCTAGTGAGAGTCTTAAGTCAAAACTCTTTAGGCGTAGCATGTGCCTACAGGATAATGGAAGTCAAGATGGCAACCTTGTGTCACTGCACTTTGGAATTAGTGTCCCTGAATAATGTAGCAATGAATAAGAAGTTGGCCCATCAATAAATCAGAATATTCTCCACACTCTATGAGAGACAAGGCCTATACGCAAGCTACTCCTCAGGTGTCTGTTGGAGGTAGAGTCACTAGTGAGAAACTAGCACCTCCACAACTGCAGTTCCTGAGGATGAGGGCCTTTTCCCACAATGGCTGGTTGGACAACGTCTTACAGGTCTGTGAAACTGAAGGAAATGGCAGCTATGTAGTAATCAACTTTGCCAAATCTCCTCCCTAAATAATACAAAATAACTTCACAACTACGAAAATTTTCCACAAAATCATTCTTTGAGACAAAGAATCCTGAAATTGTAAAGTAGGTGTGAACTAAAAGAGCAAATTTAAAAATCCCAGCACAGGATCCTTCACATTCCCATCCCACTCTGCCCTCTGGGAGGCTTTGTGGTTTACAAAGGTGCAGCAAAAAAACTGCAGGGAAGTCAGAAGACTATGTATGGCCTGACAAAGGATCCTGAGGACGAGTAGTTACGATCATTAGAAGGGTGACTCACTCTTAGTCTGAGAGCTCAGAGAAGAGATTATAAGCAAGAGAGTTTGCAATAAACGTGATTTAAAGGTTTAACCGTACAACTTAAAAGGAGCGTTTTCACTAAAGGTCTAGTTGCGGATTTAAAGAGGCAGGAATGATTTTAAAGCAGAGATCGGATTTAAAGGGATAGTCTTCCAAGTGCGCAGTTTCTGTTGGAGAAAAAGAGTTAAAAAGATT
>PVKM010032210.1:0-16506 GCA_004027735.1 Carollia perspicillata
TCTAAATCTGCCAAAAGATTTTTTTTAATGCCAAACAGGTATTTGGAGAATACATTGTAATATATCTGAGGTGACTCACTTCCCCTGTCTTTCCTACAAAAGAGAGAATATTCATGATTTTGTACAAGTATATCCTTTTTGGAAAATGTGAACCGATGCTGAGCACAGAATCAAGTTTGCACAGTATGAGAATAGCTGTTGGACAAAGAGCTGTCGTGTGAGTTATGCGCAGGTCAGATGCCTTAAATCTCCACCCCGAACCATGAGCATATCATCTCCCCCGACCCTGCACCCATCACTTTCGTGAATTTCAGTACAGCTCAGATTTTTAGTCAAGAGTTTGCTGGCCAACAATATTTTGTGCAAGCCACTCTTTTGTTATTACCACACTGATTCTTCACCATTCTGAAGAACCATAACTGAAGGGCCATTGTGCATTGTAGACTCGTAGGAAAGGTGTAGGGTAATGAAGAAGGGTTAGGGCATGGTAAGTATGGGCACCAACTGAAAATAGAATATTAAATATGACTGTGCTAAAACTCCATCCACTGGCCCGCCCCCAAGAGGAAATCCATGTTCACTACAGCCCTGGGATCTACAGAATCTAGACATTCCACTTATACATCAGGGGGGCTCCTCTGTTTCTTCTTTTCACTAGCATTTCTAGTCCTCTCTGTACCTCAATCTTCTCCTCTGTAAGTGAAGACAGTCATTGTACCTACTTTGTTGTATTGTTGGGAAGATTTGATTGACTGTAAATATTGCTTGTTTAACTTAACTACTTATATATTACCTGCCGGTTGAGTTGACTGGCTTCCCAGTGAAATTACTATGCTTATACATATGTCTGGTAATACCTAATATCCTAACAGCCAAATCCTTGAGTACCATTTTTTCTATATTTTCACAAAACATAATCTCTAGCTAGTTCTGAATTCTATGTTATTTTTGTTCAAATGAGAATTTCCAGAAGCTGCTTCCCATAGTAGGTAAAAGTGAACTGTCATGAAAGCATTTGATGAAAATGTTTTTGCACCAGGACAAGGTCACTTATAATTGAATCAGGGTTTCTGTACTCACTCGTTTATCTGTTCTTGAAAAGTAACATGCTTTTGAGTAATAACCTAACAATAAAGACAGCATAACAGAGCAATATCAAAATTGCAGCCCAATTTTCTATTTAGAACAGCTAGAAATTAGAACTTGATATAGGAGCCTCTTAAAGTGAGCACTGGCAAAAGTAGTCTGATCAGTACAGATGAGCAGGCTGAATAATCATGGTTTGTTTGAAATTAATGCCACCTTGAAAGAAGGAATAGTTTCACTGGCTGGTAAAGCCAAATCAAAACGTCTGGAAGTGTCATAAAGAGGACAGGGAAAAGGTTTTTAAAAAGTAGGGGGGGCGCACTTTTTAAGCAGACAAGACCAGCCCAGAGCTAAAGCACCCCAAGACATGAGCTACAGGGACACTTTCCAACATGTACTAAAAAAAGAAAAACGCAGACCAACTTGACATGACTAGCAGAAAGCGCTGAAAAGAGAAAAAACTATGACAATTACAGCACATGCAACCAGAGGTCTTCTATAAATGGATAAGGTAGCCTCGAACCTCAATAAGGTCACGAGGTCTTATCTTTCATGAAAATGTGTGAACAACTCCTAACACAGCTCAGCACCTGTGCAGTGACTGACATTCAGGAGTGTGCCTGAATGGAGTCACAGGCCTTTTTGTTCAAGTCAGTTTCACCATTTGCTAATCGCCTACTCTGGCCCCTCGGTTTGGTAATTATAATACGAGGAATGGAAAGAAAACCCTTCTTTCCGCAGAGAGCTTGCAGTACATTCACTCTTTCATTCCACATGCTCTGCTGAAGGTAATGTCCTTTATCCTACGGGGAAGCAATGAAGAACCAGTCCAGGATGCTGCCTTGAAGAAACTTCGTATTTTAGAGAAATGTAGGACACATACACACAAGCCACGACAGCAGAAGATACAAAAAGTGTTTCCTAAGAATGCAGAGGAAAAGGTGACGGAGGTCATAGGTGGGTCAGCAGACCATTTTGTCATTCTTCACCCGGCACAGTTAGATATACAGTTTATATATGTTGTATGCTTCAGATATTTTTAAAGAAATCAAAGGTTTTAAAGAAATAAGATACACGGTCAGAACTGACACATGTAGAGATGAGAAAAACGAGCTGGTTAGTAATTATAGACAAAGGACCAAAGCATGACAATTCTGGCAGTGAACTCCCAGAGCGGAGCTCCGGTGCCTGCGGGGGTATCCCTTTCCTTGCTTATCGAAGGTCTGCACCGTTCCACCTGTGATTTCTATGCTGCAATATAATGGAACCCAGGAATCACAGCCTTTCTGCTGGCTGGCAGGCAGCTTCTATTCTACTTCCGTCACCAAATCCATTGATAAGGTGAAAGAAATCCAAGACTTGTTCATTTCATGAATTATCTTAGGCATTTGAAGAAAAACCTCATTCCGAAGCTTAAATGTGTTCTTTTTTTTTTTATCTGCATGAGAGTACATATTTCTACAGGACATAGTTTTTATAAAGCCCTTTTATTTCAAACAAAATATGGGTGTTTATGGTGTAATAAAATGGATAGCCCACAGCATTCCTTATCGGAAAACTATATAAACTTGTCACACACACACAAAACTTCTGAAATGGCACTGCATATGTTGATTCAACCATGATTTATTATTTTAATCCAGGAAGTAATAAAATAACAGGCAGGATGGTTAAATCACTCATATACACAGACAGACAGACACACACACACACACACACACATTTGTTTATTGGTGTATTTGTTTGTTTGTTTCTAGACACTAATTCTGCTCTCTTAGGATGAGCATTTCAAGTGCTTCCCAGTATCACTGCTTTATGATTCTAAGGCAGGGTCAGCAAACTGTTTCTGTACAGAAAGGGCCAGATGGTACAAAGTATTTTAGGCTCCGCAGGTCACGCAGTCTCTATCACAATTACTCAGCTCTGCAGACAAAAAAAGGCATAAACACTGTCTGAAGTAATGGCTGTAGCTCTATCCCAATAAACTTTATTTATGGTCACTGAAACTGGAATTTTTACGAGTCACTAAATATTCTTCTTCTTTTGATTTCTTTCAACCATTTAAAAATACTTTAAAAAATTTTTAGTATACTAGCTCTACGAGAACAGGTGAAGAGCAGGATTTGGCCCATTTGCCTGCCCCTGTCCTAAGACGTAATCATGATTCAAAGACCATTCTTTTCTAAAAGCAGAAATGATTTTTCATAACTGTTTATTTATATTTTTATATTTCTTTGCATGATACAGATGGAAAGTTATAGGACCTTGACACATTTTAAAACAACAAATTTGTGTGTGTGTGTGGTAGCCTATAACAGTGGTACGTGATGAGACTTAACTCTTTCAACTCCACATACATCTTGGCACGGGATTTACTGACTGTAATTTGGAGTTGGGAATCCCTGCAAAATACCCATAGGTTCATTGACTTAAAGAAGCCCTGGCACATGACGGGGCTTCTTTATGACAGCACCTTTAATTTTGCAATATCCTGGTACTTGACTTAGTTAAGTGTTCTAGCTCACAAAATATTTTAGTTTCCAGTGTCTGTTCAGAGATTCCCACCCACTATGACTGTTCCCTCAATGGTAACCCCATAAGATGTGCTCCAATGCCTACAGCTGGCTGCTTCGGGGGGTTTGTTTTGTCTTCTTTTCTTTTGTTGTGTTTTTACTTCTGAAAAACATTTGACAGGCCCTTTCTGAGAATAAATGTGGATGCTTCAATATCATACTCGTTCATTTTAATGCTCCTATTTATACCCTTTTAAAAACACTCATAGATCTATAGTTTCTTTTTAAGTTCTAGTAGTCATTTCTATCCTTCTCAGTGACACACAGATAAAATTTAAGATACTCATTTCTGTGCACATAACCAACATTAATCTCCTAGCTTGTAACATGAATTCCATTCTTACTGAGAATTTTCACCTTAGAGAGAGGTAAAGTATATACATAAAGATAAAGTACATATATGTATATAGACACACGCGTTCATGAAAAAAGAGAGCCTGAGGTCCAGTTCATGAGTATAGCTAGACTGCCTGGGTTCAAATCCCAGCTCTGCCTCTTCCTATCTCTGTGACCTAAAAGCAAGGGATCTAACCTCTCTCTGCCTTAGTTTCTTTATCTGTAACATAGAAAAAGCAATGATATATACTTCACGGGGTGCTGTGAGGATTAAATGATTAATGCATGAAAGCTCTTAGAAGAATGCATTAGTAAGCGCTGCCTATTGTCTTCATGCACCATCTCCCTGCATTTGTATCTACTCCAATTTGAAAAGTGACCAGATATCAACTCATTCTAACCTGAGTATTAATTTTTTACCTCAAACAGGAAGTTCAAGGGTGTAACTGATCCTGTCCTCTGGAGGCTCAATGAGAGGAGCTAGGAGCTCTGACTGTCTGAGTTTTCCGTCAGGCTCATTCTATAAGGCAGATTAGGCAGCAGCCACCCCAAGCCCACAACCCCCTGAACAGCACCAATGGACAGCACCAGCCTTTTCCACATACGGGGACAGAAAGTGACTAAGGAAGGCAATAATTGGCCCAGCGAGGGGCATATTCCAATTGCTGTTGTTTGAAGGTAGAGGAGGGGTGATGGTTCTGTTCCGCCTCATGTATTCAGAACAGAAACGATGAAAAGGGAAAGAGATCCTGGGCAAATGGGAACAACAGGGGACTCCTGTAGTTCATAGCCCTTTGGTACATGCTGCGGGTGGGCTTGGTTTGGCTTCCTGCTTCTACTGTAGATGCCACTGGGCCTGAGTTTTCAACTCATCACCCCCTATGACTGCCCCTGTTGTGTGACCAGGAGCATCACCTATGACATGTTTGACCTCTGTTCTATACTAAATGCACCCTGACTAGCTCAGGTGAGTAATGTGCAACAGGTGAAATCTAGTCAGTGCTGTACTCTGCATACCTGTATCCCCTATGCTATTTTAAATTAAGAATACCAGACTAGCCTAGTCACTACATGCCCCCAATGATATCTGGCAAAGGCAACCAATGATTTATACACTTTTAACATTATACAGTGATGTCCAGCAGCCCATCATGTACGTGAACTAGACAGGGCCAAAGTACACATTGTTTTGTCTCAGCTCCAGCAGTTGTTCTAGAAAGCAGGTAAGCGCCTTAGCCTCTCAGACACCAGGTTTCCACGTTGCTGAAGCAGAGACTGAAGTACCCCCTTAACCTATGGCTCATACCATTGTGAGGATTAAGTGAAATATCACATGTGGAAGTGATCAGTAAAGACAATAGAAAGAATTAAGAATATCATCTCTAAAAATGAAATCGTTCTTTGCACCTTAATCCTTCTCTTAAACACAGAAATAACTCTTTCCCCTTGGTCTTTGGTTTCTTTTCCGGTCTTAGAAGAGCTGTCACCTGACACCCCGTTGTCACTCCTTACACAAAGTTCCTCACCTCTTATCTTTTCTGACACAGGCATCCACTTACTTTCTCTGCCATTCAGCATGCTGCTCTCCATTTTTTCCCTCTGGATTTTTTCCTTCCCTTTGTCTTTCTTTGCTCAGTTTTTATTTTTTTAAATTGCTCATTATCCCTTCACTGGAGATAAAAGCCCACCTTCCCTTTCTGACCGGCAGTAGGACCGACCAAGGCAGCCTACGGGTTGGTAGGTTCAGACCCTGAATTCACCTTGATTATTTTATTTGATTCCATCTGATCACAACCACCCACCACACAGGAGCTTTCTCTTTATGTTTCACTTCTGAGGTTGGCACCACCCTGAAGGCCTAGAGTCGTGGGAAGATGAGCTCCAGATAATTTTTAAAAATTGAAGTGTCCCAGTAGCTGGGTATTTCAGTAGGCTCTCAAATTCCACTCACTGGGTTAATTCTCTGCGCTTCCTGAAAAAAGAAGCATGCCATGCACAAAAGCCTATGGCACCACCTGTGTCCAGTACAAGGACTCACATTCGTGGGTGTTCCGAAGACTTGATGGGATGGCCTTGGAACCGGAAATAACTGGCAGCAGCACAAGGCCCGGAAACACATGGGCAGGTGATCGGTGAGGAGTTCTCAGTCTGGCTCCCCCACTTCCCAGCCGTGCACTCCAGCTAGTGATTCCAGATTACTCTTTCATAAAATGTATGTATTAAAACTCCTTTTTCACTGAAATTTGTAAGGATAGAGAATATTCCAGAAGCAGAGTCTACCATAGTGTCCATTATCAGTTATTATTTTTAAAAAAACCTCTTAAACTTGTTCTAAAGTACCCAGTAGGACTTGAGTCCATCAACTGAGGTTCCTGAAAATCATCGGAGGTAAATGTCGTGCACTGGATCTCAGAAGGTACCCACCATGTGAACACCCTCACGGGACTCAATTCTGAAATTCTTTCTGACTAACATTAGTGTCATCCAGAACATGGGATGAGGTTGTATCAGGGAAAACATTTTCACTGTGGCAGCAAATATTTCAATGATAAGAACGTATATGTGCCCTACAAATGAGAGGTCCCTAATAGGAGATAATGCCACAAGAGAAAAAGGTTTACTTTGTAAGCGTATCTATCTTCCTCTAATAAAATATGGTAATCAAAATACTGATTGGCACGTGCCAAACCTTTGTTGGGTTTTTACCATCTGTGGGAATCATCCCTCTTGAGAGAAACAAAGACTAGCTCGGCCTATCTGCCTGTCTCAATGCGTGGGCTACTCTATGAAGTAGAACAGGATTAATTCTGTTGTGCAATTCGGGGTGCACCTCAGCTGAGCAAAAGAACAGGAGAATGCTTAAGGCAACATCAATTACACACATCTGAAAGGGGCACTGTAAAGACAGAACATTAAGGAGGCCTGTGTTGTTAGCACATACTTCCCGCTGTTCGTTTTTTCGTTAATCCAACTATGCCTCTTTCTGTTATTTTGAAGAGTGCATCTTCAAATTCTACCCACACGTCAATTTGGGTGCCAGAGAAGAAACTCACATCAAAACAGAACAGTTATTGAAATTGTCCCTCATACAGGCTGATCAACAGTAAAAAATCAGCATCATCCCAGCAGAAAAAAATCTATCAGAAACATTGATCACCATGTTTTATTTCGCTGGCAGAGACAAATTAATCAGTATCACCCATAGCAGTACTTATCTAAAGTGACAACAATGCTTGCTACATAAATTTACATTTAATTTAGATCATAAATAAATTATTTTAAGAGTATAGGAAAAGAATATTAGATGTGAAAAAATGCCAAGAAGGTGGATGGTACTCTCATATAATCTTTAGGTACAACAAGCAAATTCAATATTCCCAAAGAAATGAATCAATCATGTATTATCACATTTATGATAATGGGTGCGTTTCTTGTGCGTCTGTGTTTTGGAAGAAAGAAAGAAGTTAAGCCGAGTTTCTGTGCTTGCTACATAAATTAAATGGAGGTTCAGACAGGATATGCATCTCAACTCACAATGACAAAATCCCTTGGTGACAGAAATGTGTCTAGAACCTATGTGTTTGAATCCTAATCCGGCATACCTACACGACATTTAAAAGGGTGAAAAAATAGGAAATTTAAGACAGAGTTAGTACAATAGAGTTGTTTTGTGAAATGCACAACAAAACCAATAATCCTCAAGTACCTTTAAACTTGAATTTGAACATTTATTTTAAAAGCATCTTAGAAATCCTTGTAATTGTCCACTATCCAGCGCAGCTCTTTGGAACTGTATCTCCCCAACCAACCATAACAAGCTCCAAAGTCTCGGGCAGGGACTCAGAAGACACTACTGAGATTTTTAATTGGTTACTAATCCGAGCATGGTTGTAGGAGTTGTTTAATTTCAATTTTATGTTCTATTTGAAACTTTTAAAAAATATTTTATGTACTTATTTTTAGAGAGAGGGAAAGGGAGGGAGAAAGAGGAAGAGAAACATTGATGTGTGAGAGATACACTGATCAGTTGCCCCTAAGTGCCCCCCACGGGGGACCTGGCCCACAACACAGGCATGTGCCCTGACTAGGAATCGAACTGGCAACCTTTCGGTTCACAGGCCAGTGCTCAATCCACTGAGCCACAGCAGCCAGGGCTAAACATTTAAAATAATATTATTTCACTTAAGTTTGATCCAGATAAGATCATTTTGGAACAGGGGGGTGGTCCCATTCATCTCAGCTCATAGACTCCAAAGTCAGGTATTCTCTGGCTCTCATGAATTTTAGCTGAAACATTACATATTCCTTCATAATTGTGTACTCGCCATGTGTGCAAGGTTCACAACTGATTGTTATACATTCATGAACAAAGCAGATAAAAATCTCCTGTCATCATGAAGCTTATAGTCTTATGAAACTTGTAGCCTTGTAGGGCAGACTAACACATAGCCTAATTACACACACACTCTGAAAGTTTGGTGACGAGAGGAGTGATGATACCTAAGTTTAGAGAATAAAAAAAGAAGGCAGAATTAAGTGTGAAGCATGCTGATCTTTTTAACTTCTGAGGCTTCTGGCAGAGGAAGCAGGGAGCCACTGCAGATGGTGCAGGGTAGGAGGGGAGCAGGTGCATTGAAGCCAAGGTGGGGAGTGTTGTATAGGAAGTCATTCAAGTTACAATTACACAGATGAGAAGCTCGGAAAGGCTTCCAAGGCCATGCTCAGCATTCAAACACAGGGGGCTGAACACTGGGTTCCTACTGCACTGCAACAAACAGACCCCTGTGTGCATTTGGGTGGTTTTGTCTTCATTAGTGCATCCTGGGAGATGGCCTCGCTTTTCTTTTCTTTTAAAATGAGAGCCCTGCTTTAAGAAATACTTTGTTCCAGACATGCAACAGAAATTTTTATGTAATCACCTAGGGCCTTTTTTAAGGTCAGGGTGAACAGTACTACTAGGGAAATTAATGAAGCTAGCTAAATATATTTTCTTTAATTAACAAATATGTACTCAGCACCTGGAATGCGCTAGGCGTAATCTTTGCTTTTATAGTCTTAAAGGTTGGTGGAGGCGAGAACGAAGTTAACCAACAATTGAGGTGTGATCACTGTGACAGTAAAGAACCATGAGACATGGGAGGGGTGTGTGTCTCTCAGAGCTAGAGATGCTCCTTCAACATCAGGACCCTGTTGACGACAGCAGCATGAATCCCAGCGTTAACCGCTGTTCTGCACTTGCCATGGGCTAAACACCGCCTTAAATGTTACATGCATTACGTATTTAATGTCATAGAGAAAAGGAAGTATAGAACAGCAGCTAAGATGCCAGGCCTGGGAGTAATCCTGTCTGTATTCATATCCTGCAGGGAAGCCCTCCATCTGGCTAAGGAAGCCCAGAGTTGGTGCCAGGAGGATTCCAAACCATAACTTGCTGCTTTGGTCAGTACAGCCTCACTTCTATGATAAAGCATAATCCCTGTCTTTCCTTAGGCAACTCACAATCCCAATGAACACCAAGGAAAGAGCTGTCCAACTACCATTTAGTGAAGATTCTGGAAAAACCGAAAAATGTTCACCTCTTCTCACATGCACATTTAATTTAATCGGAAATAGTTTCAATTGAACTTCAGCAGAGCAAAGCAACAAAACCACCCAGGAAACTTTGTTAATTGTGCTGATTTAGGTCAATGTTTTCTAGTACAGTAAACATACGCCTAAATGCTCCCTAGTTAGAAAGAGGGCAGAGCTGGCAGAAATACCAAGTTCCCCGGTGGGGACTTTGCCCGGATGCTGCTCTGAGCTATCACGTCAGTAAGTCAGCGTCGCATGGTGGGTATGCAGAAGCCTCATTTGATATGCAGCCAATTTCTAAGATTTCTTTTTTTGCAGTTTTCTGCTTATGTCTTTATTTAGAATTCCGGAAGCTTTATCACATATTATTGTCTTAGCCCACTCGGTACATGATTCCAAAGTTCTTCACCGTTTTAGCTAAAATAAAGAAGAACCACCATTTTCCTGCTGTAAGAATTTCCCACAAGAGCCAAAGTAAATCAGGACAGTGTTACTTGGCTGAAAAGTAACTTGGAGAAAGCTGTTTAACATAATTTCCTAAGCCTTTCCTTGAAGAACGTCTTCACTAACAGAGCTTTGCTAAATTAAAATAAAAATAGCAACAAAAAAACCCTTTATTTAAGGTCAGTATTAAGATTGAACAGGTTTCTTTGTGTTCTCTGTGTTGGAGGAAATTGAACCACTTTGATACCAAGCCTCTTAAATTCTGTGTTTTGATCACCTGATTTGAAAAAGGGTTCAGTGGCTGAGCCAGCTTCATAGGCTGTAGTGGAGGGTCTTGTAATGTGAGAGCAATTGGAAAACTACAAGAAAAACTATAAATCATGATGATGTCACCCTACATTTGGGCCAATAATATTAGGCTGTCACTTTCTAAGCAGTGGGACATAGTAGGAAAAGTATTGGTCTTGTATTAAGAGACTTAGGAGAATTGCGTTTTGGTTTGGGTTAATCACTCACTAGCTGCTGACATTAGAACAAGCCCTATGATACTGAGTTCATTTTCCCTGTTTATGAGAGGACCTGTCTGTATTATTTCCAAGTCCCCTTTCATTGATAAGAATTCATTTTTCAATCATCACCTGTTAATTCAATTAACATTTGCTGGGCATTTAACCGACTCAACACAGTACTGGTCATTTTGAATCAGGGTCAGAAAAGGTTGAAAAAGATGACATGAACATCTAGTCCAAGAGGCAAGACAACATAATTAATCAACCAGGCAATGAGCTCATGGCAATACCTGAAAAAAGGTATTAGGTATCAGTAAGAAAACAAGATGAGTCATGAAAAGAACAGAGCTGCAAGGTAGAACTAGCTGTGTGGCCATTGGCAAGTCATACTACCGCTCTGGATCTCAGCTGCCTCCTCTATAAACTGAAGTTTGGAGTCACCTAGCAGTCCCCGTAGTCCTTTCTATGGGCATCTCATGTAGTCAATGAATGCTACTCTGTGCAAGGCCTAGGGGAGATAAAAGAACCATGTGGCCCAGTCGGGAAGCATGTCCAGTGACCATACAGCCTGGCTGCCCAGGATGGTCCTTACTGGTGCCTATCGTACCTCGGTGACTGTCAATAGCACTGATAGCACTGATAGTCATGCCCCCAAAATGTTCCAGTTTTATAACTGTCATCCTAGTCATCAAGCATATACACATGAACTCATAAGGCAAGATCATCAAACTGTAAGTGTCCAGAAAGGAACAGACATAAGTGCTCTAGGACCTCAAAAGTGGAAGAATGAGCAACAAGTTTCTCTGATTAGCTAAAGCTCAGTGGAGGTGTTGGGACAGGATTTAATCTTGGAGAGTCAGATGGCAGAGAGGAGGGGAGGGAGTCAGTGCAATCTACACATTCACATTTAACTTCAAATTGCTTCCTGGGTCACCCCACATTTTAATTGCAGAGCATTGTTTGGACCTCTCTTGACCTCAATGTCATAATTAACTTATCATCTCCAAACCTATATTGGCCTTCTCCTCTTTCAAATATCTATGACCCCAAGAGCTTAACTGCCATCAACGTACAAATCAAGAATGACAAAGATATTGCCTATCTTGTGTGGATCCAGTAAACCCCTTCTAGAAACTTCAGCTGGGCTCACCATTGTTTTTGCTTTACATCATCGCTTTGGCAAATGTCAGTCATCTCTAACCTTTGCTAGAATTGACTTGCAGGCTATATCTTGAACAACTGTTTTGAGCCACGACATCTCTTTAGAAAATCAAACCCTTCCTCCCCAAAACAAAACATCACCACTTGAATGTCTATACTTTAGACACCGAAGCTCAATCTAAAGTAATTAATACACTATTTGTTCTATACTACTGCTATTATTTAATGTTATTTAAATGTTTATCTCCCTTGAGAGCTCAGACTACATCTTAATCAATGTCGGATCGTCAAGTCCTAGTCTTCTCTCCGATAGTACCCATAAATGCAATTGAGTTGACATGACTGTTGTTTTTTATTCTCTGTTCCAACATGTGCCCCTGCCAGTTCTTCTTATTTTTGTCTCTGAATAGAGATGATAGATACCTCTAGGATTTCAGAGATAATTTAAACTTGACCTCGTACAATAAACAGAACACTCACTCTACAGGGAACTCAACAGAGGACCATTGGTGGTCCGGTGTTCAGTGTGAAGCTAACTGAGAATGGAGAGATTCTCCACTGCATCTCCTTTTCCTGTTTTACCAGCATCCCAGTCTACACGAGAGATTTTGGTTCCTGACTTTGCCTCTCATGCTTCTCTCCCACCCATGCCTGCGGACTGACCTCCATTTGCTGTTCTCCCATCTGTTGTATGAAATCATTCTGCTGCTATTTTCGTCTTTGCTTTCTAGCATCTGAAACACTGAAGCCATGACCTTTGAAGCAAATGAAGCAATGATATCAGTGCATCCTCTGATTGAAAAATCAAAGCTGAGCCCATACATGGTATAATTATTGTGTGCACAGGAGTGGTGTCAGCACTCGGAAAAGACAGATAATTGGATTTCAGATTACTGATAAAAATATGCACACTCCACCTGAGCCCCAGCAGGGTTTTTTCTTTTGTTTTGTATTTGGGGTTTGTGTGTGTGTGTTTGTGTTTTTCCCCCTGAGAGCCCAGAGAAAAGTGAAACTTCCTTTCTTCTGAGGCTCTCATCCCTACCCAATTGGTTTATAAGGCCTGCCTATTCTGTCTCCTGAAGGACTCTAATCCTCTTCTCTCCCTCACTGCTCCAATACTGGCCACCCTTATCATTTATCTGGCCACTCCGTCCTAAACTACCTCCAAACTTCCCGTCTTCCCTCCCTTTCTCAAATAGTTATGAGTTGTATATTCCAACATAAAACTCTCGTTGGATTTTGTCACTTCAGACATTCTCAGCAAGGTTTCCTAGCCCAAATGAATTAGTTACCAACATTGAAAAAGCTCACTCCCAGGAAAGTGAGATTTCTATCTTCACAGGTCTGGCAATACTAGGCCACCATTCTCACGTGGCCCCCATCTGCTGGATCCGAGTTGTGGTTGTCCCATTAGGAAAGGACAGGGTCTGTCTCATCTTCCAAAGTCTTCCCCACTGTGTGGTGAAGACAAGGTGAAAGGAGTGATTTTGTGACGTCACCTGAGGTGGGGCTATTTATCATGCGCTGATACAGTACCGGAGACATTTCCCTCATTCACACAGCATGGCTGACTCCTGGGGACAGTGGTCATTTGTGACTTCCACACTATGATTCTTATCAGAGGTAGGGACTCTAGAATAATAATCAGTAAATACTTGGAACTACGCCTGAGGGATAGTGCCAAACAGGGCTGTTAGAAAAGCATATACAGTGCTTATATGAGTGACTATCTTTACAAACATTTGGGTTAAATCTTATCAAGTTTTATTATCATGGTGTCACATGTATAATTGGATATTTGGAGTATCAGAGGAAAACAAAGAAGAAAAATGCCTGAGAAAAAGTTTAATTTCTTGAAAACTCTGAAAAGCATTTTTCTTGTCATTTTCTGTACTGATTACTAGCACAAGGGGAAAAAATGAAAGTGTCTCAGATTTCTCTGAAATGGAATTTTACTTAAAACTCTAGTGGCTCAATCTCTGCCTTATTTCATTCTCTAACTCTCTATGGAGTCAAAATAGGAGTTATAGTTATACAATGAAGGACTCAACTCAAAAGGCTGGCTACAATAACATGAGGAAAATCAATTTTAGAAGTATATTGGGATTTTTAATACGCACTCTAATTCACAACAAAGTGACATATTAAAATAAAGTTAAAAGCAAGTTAACTCCCCATACCCACCAATTATATGTAATTTTGCTATTAGCACTCTTTTAAAGCAAACTTTTTAATACAGTCCCCAAATTTTTCTCATAAATCTTAATCAAACAAATTTTCTTCCTGTAACAGTGTTTGGAACATCTTATTGATGGTAATTTTAAGACAACATATTTGCCTAAACTTATTTAGTTGATAATTGATTCTAGAGTATTCTAAGCCATATTCTTACAAGGTTTCAGTTGTTTCCAGTTATTCAGACTACAATGAAAAAATGTTGGAAATTTAGAAAAATGAGCATTATGGCGTAAAGATAGGATTACATAGGATTATCCAGTTTCTTATAAACAATCCTCAAAGTAACATCACACAGAAAGAAGATTCTGGAAATTACTGCTCTTAGTAAAGAGTACCTTATCGGGCATATGGTATAAGACAATGTGTGTATGTGTGTGTGTGTGTGTATAACAAGCTCTACAAAACAAAAATAACCTTCTGACACATCACTACTGAAATAGTCATCCTTATGCATAGTTGGCAAAAGATGGAAATCTTCACTCTTTTTTGGGTAAGCAGGACTGTTGGCCAAGAGGGAGGATATGCAGTGCCCTGCCATTACTTTTGATATGCAGATGGGGGAGGGAAGGTGTCACTTTTCCTTTCTGACCAAGGAAGGAAGGGATGCGACAAACTAAATAGGGCTGAAATCCATCTTACTCAGCAAGTAGACAGCACAAGGCCGTTCCCCAAGCAAAGCAGGAGCGTGCAGGGAGGAGAGCAAGGGAAAGGGGAGGGAGAGGTGGGTGGGGCAAGGGGAGCGGCGAGGAAGAACCTCACAATTTTGTTTCAGCTCCTAGATCCAACTGTGCTTCAAACTATACCCACATTCCCACTTGCTAGAGGTGAAACTGGTCCAAGATCTGTGACCCAAGCAGGCCTAGGAAGACATTTATGAAACAACAAACTTACTTAGAACACGTCTCAGTTGCGCTTAGCAAATGCTCATATTAAACAAACTCGAATTCTACTTTGTGTTTCACTTTAAACACAAAAGCGAATGGTCTTTGATTTTGCTGTAATACATTTAAAGTAGTACATAATTTTCCCCGCTGAAAATATAATCATTCTTTTAAATTCTGACTAATAGTGACTTCATTACAAAATTCGCATCAGCTGAACATACATGCATTCCATGGACTCGCACTGCCAGTATATAAGAATCTAAGACGGGTCGTACTCTAGCACATTCCCACACTGAGGTGCGGCTAAGCTGTCTGGAGCCCATTTATACTACTGTAATCTATATTGTACAAAACCAAGATGGTCTCACATACTTGTAATCAAGGCACACAAAGTATGTAATAAACATTATTTTATTTATTAGAATATCCAACACAGTGATTCCATTTTATTTCTGGTACCTAGTGATGCAAAGATGCTTTTCCCTAAAAGCCATATTTTCTAGGGCAGTCTTATTGATGCCTGCGTGATTTTACAAAGCCAGCCATGAACATGCAAATGCCCCATGTGAACAAGCATGGAGAAAACACTCATTCATGTTGCCGTGTACCCACACTGGCAGCTGCAAATCCCAGCGCTTCTTCAGTCACCAGCACCTGACACACACACTCTCATAGCTGGGCGGCCTGCAAACAGGAGGACTGGAGACAGAGGTGTGTGTTTCAGTAGCTGGGGGACTAGGAAGCTTGCTTCCCACTCTTATGGCTCCATCTACTTTCATCCACACGCCTGGCACTGGGAAATGGATGTCTCACCTAGACTTCGGATTTACCAAAAAGAAGGAGGGAACAATGGGGAGAAAGGAGGAAGGGTTTTCAGGAACAAGTATAAAGGACACGTGGACAAAACCAAAGGGGGATAAGATCAAGGGTGGGAAGTGGGGATGGCTGGGGTGGGGGGAGTTGCGGGGGGAAAATGGAAATGACTGTACTTGAACAACAATGAAAATGTGGAAAAATTGACTGAAAAAAAGAAAGAAAAGGAGGAGGAGCTTCTAGAATTGCTCAGGCTGAACACCAGGTCCCTCCAGCTCAGATCCAAAGCCCCAAGAAGGTAAGTTCCCAAAGGAACTTAAATCACCTTCCAGTGAGAGTAAGCAGAGGAAGAAGGCTGGTCAATAGACATAGAGTCAGGACGTGCATGTCTCTGCCAGATGTACTCAGGGCAGTGAGCCGCTCAGTGCAGCAGCTCCCACATGCTGATGGCCTGGACGTGGACAAGGCGATGCTGAAAGAACCTGGACGATTCAGATAAAGTTCGTTTTTTGTTTTTTTTTTTTAAATCGGCCATTAGTAATGGAAACACGTGTGTTATCCAAGGAGCTATAAGTAGAAATCACTTCTTTTTTTTTCCCTGCAGTCTCAAAGTTCAACAATTTAAGCCATGCATAAAAGAAGAACACGTATTCATGAGAAGAGGGGAAAATGTTAAATAACTAATACATTTATTTTCAGGGTGATGATTCATCTGTTGGACTTCTGAGAGGTGGGTCCTCACATGAAACAATGGATGATTCATTTATTAGCCAATTGAGACACAATCACTCACTATAATAGAATTTCTGAAGGTTTCTATTGTCAACAGAAATGAAGGAGGAAGGGGAGGAAGAGGAGTGGAGAGGGGAGGAAGAGGAGGAGAGAGGGGAG
>PVKM010032211.1:0-16515 GCA_004027735.1 Carollia perspicillata
TTTTTTGCCACTTTAGGATTAATTATAAAATGATAATTAATAACAGGCTCTTTTTTGCTGCTTGGTTTTTTGTTTTCTAGGAGGAAAGATTATTACTTGGCATGAGTATTTTAAACTGGAATGAAAATTCATTTAGGGTCCTGGATTGGGGTCCTGGATTTGGGAATGGGGGCATGCTAGAAGGTAAGGCTCATCAGAGGATATAGTTCTGCATTGTTTGATACTTTGCAGTCTAGAGCCACTTGTAATCTAAGGCAGGATGTCTCTAAAAAGTCAATATTAATAGAGCTACCTTTCTCTGCTACCTTCTGCTCTATTTTGTTATCTTTGTGCTAATAAAATAAAGGTTGGGGACAGGGTAAAAGTCCTGCAGAAGCAATTACAATCTATGAGTCATAATGCTAAAAGGCAAAATTGCTTGTCTACTTTAGCAGTACATACGTCATTCCAATGATTCTTAACTAATTAACAACATCACCATGATCTTTTGTTACCATCACAAGTCTATTAGACTTATGTAAGAGAATATTTTTGTTTCAAATTTTAGATGTGGACTGAAAAGAAGAAGCCAGGACTTTTTTTTAAAGAAACTTCACATTACAATATTATTTATTTCATGTGGAACTGTATGTCTAAAATGTACTTGTACAGCATTGTGTCTAGTTGTATCTCACAATTTCTGCATATGCAGCACTGTGCATATTCTCTTAGTTGAGGCCAAATATTTTCACTTTTTGTGGTCTACATTGGATCATTAAGTCCAACTAAACTTCCTAATATAGAAGACTTTTTTTTCAGGAGATGAATGTCCGAGTAGCCAATAAATGTTATACCTTTCCTTATTGGCCTAGCAAACAACAGGGAGGGGAAAATAGCATTTCAATATAAATCATTCACTGAAGCAATTATTATTTTGAGCTAATCATATTAGAAATGCAGCTATTAAGCTCCAAATGAGTAAATCACTCTTTTGCATTAAGAATGCAAAATAAACAAATGTATTTCATTTTTGACATCTATAATTATTTATATACCTTTTAAACCTAGGACCCATTGTTAGCCAACTTTAGACTAAAACCCTTAAGTATTTATTTGATATCAGCTGAGGGCACGGCACGTTAATAGTTATTTGCCAGAGAGGCAAGGTCGTTCTCTTTTCATTGGGACATTAATGGTGTGTAGACCCAGATGACTTTGGGAAATTTGAACCCAGTGAGGCAGCTCTTTTATTTGTATGGGGAAGATAATCTCACACTTTGACTATACTGTCCATCTGCTTCCTGGCACTTAAACACATAGGCCCCTAGATCTCAATTACCATGGTAGAAAACCATACTAGTCTGAGTACCTAGTTCCTATGGAAACAATATGGAGAGGATCTTCGCTGAAAGACAAACTTCATGGAGAAAGTTTGTTAGGTTTGGAATAACTATTTTGATATACTGATGGAAAGAGTGATACCACCCTAAGGAAATGCCTAAATGAAGCTACTGATGTTTTCCTAAGAGCTTAATACAGCTACCTTTCTATGCTACCTTCTGCTGAATTTTGTTACCTTATGCAAGGATAGTTATAATTATTTCTTTATATATATTTTTCTATTTGTTATGCATGGGGGTGAGTGGAATGTAAGAGTATGGGGACAGATTTGAAGTATTTGGTAAAGTTGAGGTTAAGGCAGACAGAGAGTTTGAATGCAACTGCCATTAAAACAATGAAATCTTTGGAAAAAAGAGGGGGTTGAGTATTATTTGCCATGGTAAATAATAAACATAAACATAAACTATACATAAACTATACATAAACTCCCTATTTCATTTTGGGTCTGACATCTTCATCAAAATTAAAATTTCTCAGTGATATTGTATATGAGTGTGCTTGATGAAAGTTGAGAGTACAAGAGGGGAACTGACTTTAGTGTTATATCACAGAAGAAAATCTTATGGGGATAAATGGTGATGGGAAAATAAATAAATAAATAAATTTAAAAATAAATAAATACAGTCAAAGGAGTAGTAAAACCTACTGTCCAGCACCTAGAATCTGTTTTTGTCTGCTCAGTAATTACAACTGGAGGTGAAACCCAAAATATATTGCCTCCCTAGTTCATCATCAGGAATGACTTCTAGCAGTGAACATGGAATGACATTTTAGAAAATGATAAGTCACGCAAAATACAAACCCTGTCTGCCTGAACATTTACAAAATGTTCTGCTCTCTCTTTTTACTGTGGTCATTTTCCTGGGGCTGATGGGGCATGACAATGACAGGAGACCCGTTTGTTCAGCTTCCAATCTGAAGGAAGTAAGTCTAGACATGCTGTTAGAAAAAAAGTACTGAAACTAGGAACAGTTCAAACTAGTTTTTGGGGAAAACAGTCTAGGCTATTTGTAAAGTTCTTCCCCCAGAATGGACCTGCAGAATCAGTGAGGGTTCTTGACCAACACCATATATTTTCACATTTAAACCTAAAGTGGTATACATAAAGTGCTCCTCAATTTTGAAATCTTTATTATCTGAACCTATTCCAGGCCATCAGAATAACCTGCATGCCACTAAAGTTTCTCAAATGCTTTGTTCACAATCACATGTAGACTCCATGAAGTTTTACCTTCTATTGGAATTTAATCATAATATGATTTGGCTGGTCCACCCTATACAATTATGTACAAATTTTTCCATGATCCTGTGATTTAAGACTTTGGTGACTTTTTGTTTTTTTCTCTTCAATAGAAAAATAAGTGTCTAGTGTTCAGTTGAATGAATTAAATAACTGGATTGATACTGATCTCCAAATAGATTTCAACTCAACTAAACTGATATTTGTTAATGTTTTCATTATCACAAACTCTACACTAGGTGCTGAAATAATTTAGTAAATCTACGAGTAGTGTCTATTGTTCAGCTGCTCTTATAGAATTGATTCAGATCAGTACAAACTTCTTGTTATTCAAAAAACGTTTGTAGCATAAAACTTGAAATCTTCTCCATGACGGTTTCCCAGAGTATATTCATTTTACAGAATTTAGCCTTCATCAACCATGGTGGTCTAACAACAGTAGCAAAGGATCTTATTTTATTTTTATTTTTAAAATTTTTATCAACTGTGCCTTTGAATTCTTTCACACTCATGGTCATTTATTGTTACTTATATGGGTGTCACAGAATATTAAGACAAGTTGTCCTGGCCCTCCTCATATGTCTTAGTTCCTGAAATGTATTATTATGTGAAGAATCAAAGTTAACTGGTACCAGGTGGTTCTACAGCAGTTTCTTGTCTCTAACAGGGTATTTTAAATGGTACACACTCTCAAGTGAGCACTTACAAAAACACTAGACTCTATGTCCATAATCCTGTTGGAAGAGCAGTGATTTGATATAACTCAACTTACACAAGACTTAGTTTGTCAGAACTGAGCCTGCATTACCAATATTCTGTTCATCTCTATGGCAAGAACTTTTTATTTGCACATCATGGCAGCCTTTTCTATTAGAGATTTCTCCTTTAGCTCACATGATACAAATAACAATACAGTTCTATTGGCTAGGTGACCTTCATCAGCTATTTAATGGTCAAATGTTAACATTGACTTCAATCAAGATACTTTTATTCAATCATGGATACCTTGGAAAGACTACACTGAGAATTCTACATAGAATTAAATTCTACATTATGTGGCCTCCAAATTTTTCAAACTTGTATATATTTGTTGCCTTCACCAGACTTTAATTTAAGCCATTAAATTCTCTAAAATGCCAGACGGTGCAATAGAGTATTCCTTTTTAATACTCTCATGAATTTACCTAGAATGTGTATATTCTAGGAGAGATCCTGTCATGAAGTATCTTGAAGATGGATCGATTATGTTCTTGATTGTTTTCAACATGGAATAGTCTTTGAGCATGTATTCTGGTATATATTCCACTCCACACTCTCTGCTCTCCTCTGGGGTATTTATTTTAAGCAGAGTCAGCTCCAGTTTCACATCTTCAAGTCTTCTTATTATTAAAACAAAAACAAAAAAATTAAGAAAGACAAAAAACAAACAGTTTCCCAGGTTAGGTTGAATTTGCGGCTATACTATGTACAGTTTATTCCCTTTCTCCCAGTTTATTTTTCAATAAGATGACATTCTGGTCACCAGAAGATGTCGAGATAACTGAAAATAGGTAGGAAATAAGTAGATGTTTAACAACACTTATTAACTGAGGCTAGAATTATTCTAATGCAATTCTGTCTTATCCTTCAATTTCATTATTCATAATTATGAACTCAAAAGGAATAAAATACAAAAATACATAATGTTTATATTGAACTATATGTTAACTATAGTTATTAACAGCTTGATTTTGTCTGATAGAAGTATATTTCTTGTGTAAAGCATTGTCACTGAAAGGAAATGTTGAAGAAATAAAATATGTAGTTTCTCATACAATTGAGACTATGAAATCTCATTTTATAGTAATGTATTTAATAAGAGGACAAGTGTAATATACATTATTAGGCACCAATTTATCAGAGTAACTCCTGGATGTATGAAAGCTTTTTAGTTTATTACTATGTGGATGGAATAAATTCACCTGAAAACCATTAAATACTAATTGGTGATATGGTAGATGTTTGGAATACAACAGTGAATAAGATAGAGACCTTGTTCAAGTAACTCACAACTTCATGGGGAAATTGATCTAATTCTGTGAAACAGACTGAAAAAGTGAGGTCTATTAGCATCCATTGCTTTAACCCCATGGGATAAAACTTGGCATTGTAACCCTTAAAAAAATACCTATGATCATATTTTCTTTTTAGAGTTGCTTAGAAAACTATATAAATCATATACCTGACATATGTACACAGAATTCTTGAAGCTAGAAAAACAGGGATTTTTTTTTAGTTAGCATCTAATAAAATAGAAAAGCAACCCACTTGACAGAAAGTGGGCTTCCTGAGAGCCCTGGCAGAGCCCAGCTCTGCTGTACACAGTGCTATATATTCAGAGTACCGGGCGTGTTGACATGTCTCAATAAATGGGGCGCTGCTGTTACTGTTGCTGCCACTACCAACTAAAGGAAGAATTTCAAAGATATATTTTCCAGGGATAAGATATTAATAACTTTTCTTAGTTCTGGTGGGTCACTCCAGCAAAGTACAAATAGCTCTTGGCAGCACATCTGGAAGGATTCTTCATGGACATCTGAATGTCATTGTGGGAATGTAACATGTTTTTAACAGTCTCAAAATTACCACTTTGGTTGAAGGTAGATATTATTAATCTTTTTTCTTGATGAAAATAATTATCAATCTTCCTATATTTTTTCTCTGTCCCAATTCAAGTGCTTTAAGGGCTTTCTTGGCAGGCATTTCGCCTCAAGATATGTGTGAGGAGAGATAAGAGTAAAGAGTACATCTCAGTTTTAATCTATTTTATTTGGTTTGTTTTCCTCATTTTTCTTTCAATGGTTTAGCTGGGCTTCTATTGTGTTGATAAAGAATATCTTTCTAAGAAACAAAATGGAGAGAATGTTAGAGAAAAACATTAGGGACTTAATCTTCAAATAAACAATCAGAAAATGTGGGAAGCACTTTGACAACAAAAGAACAGAAATTATGAATATACACATGTTTCTAGCATTTCACTCCCCCTCACTTACCATCTGGTTCTACCAAACCTATGAGGGTGCGTGGAGCAGGAGTATTTTTTGTTTTACAATCATGAAGAAATGAGAAGGACAAGAAGGGCCATTTGGGATGGACTTGAAGTAGAAGAGGTTAGAGAATCTTTAAGTTGAGAGCTTGGAAAGCAACTTTGGTGTGAGGGAGGTTGGCTGAAGGGAGAAAGAATTTATGAAGTATTAATGTGGCCCATATAGTCTCTGCTTGATATTTCAAAGATTGAACATCAAAAAATAAGTAATTTTTAATAGTTTTTGGTTTCTGGTCTGTGTTTTCTCAGTTATAGTGCCGTATCAAGAGGCTGCATCACATGATAAAGCTGCTTGCTGAGTTACCAATTGAAGATAACTTAATATCCTTTATATGTGTTTTACCTCAAAAAGTTTTTCTGCATGCCTTTGGCAGTTTCCTTAGAAACAGAGCCTGTCCAGAAAGTCAGGTGTGCTTGATTTACGGAAAACATCCTCAGGAAAACCTCTATAGGAGAGCATGAAGCAGAGTAAGAAGGAGAAAGAGGGGAGTAAAGATGTGGTTTGAAGTTAAGTCTACTTTTGGTCTGATGCATGGAGGAGGGTTTGGACTCTTACCTGTGTGGACAAGAAAAGGGGTTCTATGGAAAGTAACCTCAAGAGGTGATCAGATCATAAATTCCTAACTGCGCAGGTCATAGTGGATAGTCACATCCCAGGCCTGTAACTTCTTTAGTGAAAGGTTTTAAGCCAGCCTGTCCATTGTTCTTGTGCAGCTAGGTTAACATACCTTTGAAATACCAGAAGTAGTTCTCATTGAAGGGGCTATTAACCCTCAAGAGAGCGCATAATCTTGTTAACCATCCTGTAATTTATTACCTGCCTTGTTTTCTACAATTTTCTTCAGGTCCCCTTCTTAAATGCATAAAAGAATCTGCAGAACTGTTTTTCTCTGGAGCATTTGAGATCTTGCTCCCTGGCATACATCATCAATTTGGCTCAATTAAACTCTTATACAAATTTTCTACAGGTTTGGATATTTCTTATGTTGACAACTGCACTGAAGACTTGATCCCACACCATTATCACTCAGTCATTGAGTGTGCTAAAGAAATAATTACCTATGATACTTGTTAAATTTTATAATATAGAATTTATTGAAGGGTAGGTACTGCAATGGGGTTTTGTAGCAAAGGAGAAAGGATTCAACTTTGACTCCAACAAGGACAAATGGGATTTATAGCCAAGGAGCAGGGTGGAGATCAGTGGGTAGAAAATTACTAAGAAACAAGTAGAATTCTTGCTAGAGTGACCCAAAGGAATTCTTGCTGAAGGTAGGCTAGGGTGATAAGATATTGAATGTAGAGGATGAGGGATTTGATGAGATAGAAGTGAGGGATTTTTGTCCAGCTTGCTGAGCAGGATTCTTACTCATTCTGGATTCTACAAAGACACAGAGGGAAGCCTAAAGTCCAGCCTAGGAGAGGGGAGCGATCCAAGGAGATTAAGGAAAGCTTGCTCAAAGGAGAGAGCCTATGTCAGGTAGTGCATATCAGTCTTCCCTGGGTGAAGTGGCTTCTTCCAGCCCAGGGCAATTTTCTGGAGGAGGGAGCACCTGAGAACTGTTCACCACCAACACCCACAGCAGCTAGGGGATGGAGGGGATGCACCAGATCAATAAAAATAACCTGGTGTTATGTAGCAGTAGGATTTAGGTTTATAAGAAGTGGCACAGAGCTGGTGCTACACAAGGCAGATTAGGTTGGCATCTTTGTTGAACCACTTGGCGAGACATGATATTTCTTCCTCATGCTAGTCAGACTACATGAAATCCGGACTCCTTAACAGGGACTTTTAATTCTTTTGCCTAGGTCTCCAGGCACATTTTAGGACACTCTGTCCCTCACACTCTACCTTTGTCATATACCAAACACCTTCAGTTCCCTAAATCCACATTCCTTCTCTCATCTATACCTTACTCTCTCATTCCTCCTTGTTACCCTCATTTGACTGTTTCCTCTCCTTCTTCTTGCCATAACTTAGACACCATGCCCTCTTGGAGGCTTTTCTTGATACTATAAATTAGATACCATCTTCCAGCCTTCTAAGACACCTTGTACTGTCTTTCATAGTACTTTCCAAAATGTATTTTAATTGATACTTGACTTCCTTATCTGTGCATTCCTATAGACTACAAAGTCTTGAGGGCAGACATTAAAACTGTGCTCACTATTGTATTTCAGTAACTGACATATACTAAATACATGCATTATGAATTTACATATGAATATATACAGAATAATAAAAGAATATCTAAAATTTCCATTTCTTTGAGAATGTTAAAATGTATAATAATATAAAATAGAGATTAATCTATACATCTTAAAGAAGACCTTCTAGGTCAAATGTAATTTGGGGCAGAAACAAGAAAGAACTAGATAGTGAACACCACTAAGGAGACTGCTGATTTAGGTGAACAGTTTTTCTCCCACACAAGAGTGAATTTATTTTTTTAACGTATACACCTGCTGTCATGCTTTATAAAAGGCAAATTAATCTGACAGTATATCTGCTATCAATGTGATGTTTATTCTTATACACTGTCTCAAATTACATTAAAATATAAGCATCACTGGGGAGGGATGTAATAGATGTCTGCATAGTTTTTATCTTTAAAGAGAAGCTATTCGCAAAAAGGCTTGGGACTGCCTGACTAGACCAGAAGAGAATCGCTTCATCAAGATGGATCTGGACACAAGAACTAGTGCTGTGTGATGAGGAAGGCTATGGGTGTTAGAGTCAGACAGGCCTCGATATAGTGCCAGCGCTGATGTGGGAATGACCTTGGGTGGTACCACTGACATGTTCATTCCATAGTTTCATGATTTGTAACAGCTTCAACCTAATAGGTTGTTGTGGAGAGTCAGTGAGATTATGCATGTGGTAGACTGAGTACAGTGCCTAGCAAACAGTAATGCACAATGACTTTTACTATTTCCCCATAACATATCATATTGGCAGAGCATGGGTGAGGGAGATAGTAATTCCACCTAGCGCATATGACAATACTGGACATCTGCATGGGTGGCAGTATTCTTGTGTGGAATGGTGGAGAAGTACAAATGACCACTGAGTCCACCCACTGCCCCATTTTGCCTAGATGAGACCTGGATACAGAGTGTAAGACTGTAACAACCACTGCCGCTACTACTGAGCATTTACTATGTGTCAGACACCAAGAAATAGGCTCAAAGACATGAAAAGATTTACCTAATACACCCTTGAAGTGACAGAGCCAGGATTGGAACCAGATTTATCTAGCTGAAGGCAAATGTTAAAGTTAATTTTAGAAAAAAAAATATTTGAGAGCAAAATGAAACCCAGGATCTTGGCACTACATTTTCTTTTCCTCCTACCCTGTTAGCAAGCCATTATTAACAAGTCCTCAAAGCAAAAGCATGTCCCCAGTGACATAAAGACGAGATAGAGGCTAATTAGAATGTAACTGAAAAGTAATTTTCTTGTGATTTTCCTTGACCCTACTCTCCAAAGTAACTCCACACCATTTCTCATTCTAGCTTCTCTAAGTGCTAGGGAATGGATGTGCTTTGGGGTTCCTTTTGATTTGCTCTATTTTCTCTGCAATGTTGGAAACATCAACTTAAACTTATTTTCTCCAGCTCTTCATTTCATGTGTTGCACACGTGATGGTGTTTGCACAAGAAGAAGGACGCTACTGTGAAAACGCTCCTCTCGAATGTGAAGGCAGCGATCTTGTAGTTTACACAGTACCTCCACAAGATTTTTACTTAATTCTTACAAAGTGCGAAAGGTAGGCAGAGCAGATGCTGTTAATTGTCTTTACAGATGATGAAAATAAGGATTAAAGTGGTCAAATGATTTATCTAGTTCACAGCTAAAGGGCACCAGACTAGAATCAAAGCCAGTTATGCTTTTTAAAATATGTTAATGAAGTATATAATATATTTTTCTCCATCATAAAACCAAGTCATATATATTATAAAATATCAGGAAAAGTATAAAAGAGGAATGTAAGAAAAAACTATTCATATTTTCAACATCCAGAGATAATTATCATTCAGATTTGGTAAACTGTTCAGTTTTTAAAAATGCATAGGCATTTAAAAACTATAATTTTGGTCAAACTGCATATATGCCTATGTTCCACTTTTTTCTGGTTGACATTTGATATGGACACATTTTTAAATGTTATTATAATGGGGGGAGGTGGGGAGCACTGGGGGAAGTGGGCTGGGATGGGAGTAAAAGACAGAAAACTGTATTTGAACAACAATTAAAATTAAAAACAATAAAATAAATAAAATGTTATTATTATTTTTTTTTACTTGACCCTTTTCAAAATTCAAAAATTAAGAGTCAATGATCTCCCATTCCTGGGACCAGTGTTAATAGCCCAGATACATAGCTTGAAACCCTTATTATTGGCATATGTAAATTAAACTCTATTTTTCCATAATATGCATGTGTTATATGTATAAATATATTATACTATATATTGTAATATATTAATGGAATCTTTTTATATTTTATTTTTCAATTTCAGTTTACCTTCAATACTATTTTGTATTACTATATTTTCCCATATATAATGCATGCTTTTCTTTCCCAAATTTTTGAAGGAAAAATAAGGATGCTCATTATACATGGTTAGTACTAATTCTGTATCTATATAAATGTTTTAAAATCTTCTATTTATGCTTATGAGTTAAAAGTGTAACTCAAGAATGCAATAACAATATCCATATGTGAAATAATACTCTGGAATGTGATAATCAGTTTTGTTTCTAACTAAAAATAAATAATTGAATTAAAAAATTAAAACAAATTTTTTTTTCCTGAATATTTGGGCCAGAAACATGGGTGCGTGTTATATGCGGCAAAATACATAGTTTCAGATGCACAATGCAATGGCCAGACCATCACAGACTTTACACAGCGATGCCCCCACATTTCAAGTACCTACCTAGCACAGTACAGTTACTGTGATATTATTGTCCATACTCCCCATACTGTAATTCACATCCCTGTCACTATTTAATAACTACCATTTGTACTTCTTAATCCCTTCACTTATTTCATGCCCCTCAAGCCCCTCCCCTCTAGCAACCATCAGTTTGTTCTCTGTGTCTATGAGTCTGTTTTTGTTTTATTTTGTTTATTTTGTTCTTTAGGTTCTGCATATAAGTGGAATCATATGGTACTTGTCTTTCTCTTTCTGATTTATTTCATTTAGCATAATGCCCTCTTGATCCTTCCATACTGTTGCAAATGGTAAGGTTTCACTTTTTATGGCTGAGTAATATTCTATTGTATACACGTACCACCACTTTTTATCCACTCATCTATTTTAGGGCATTTGGGTTGCTTCCATATCTTGGTTATTATATCTTGACTTCCATACCTTGGCTGCAATAAACATAGGGGGCATATATTCTTTTGAATTAGTGTTTCAGATTTCTTTGGATGTATCCAGAAGTGGAATTGCTGGGTCATAAGGCAGTTCCATTTTTTAAATTTATTTAGAACCCTCTGTATCATTTTTCACAGTGACTGCACCCATCTGCATTCCCACCAATAGTGCACAAGGGTTTCCTTTTCTCTACATCTTCACCACATTTAATGTTTGCTGATTTATTGATGATAGCCATTCTGACAGGTATGAGGGGATACCTCATTGTGGTTTTAATGGGCATTTCTGTGATGATTAGTAACATTGAGCATCTTTTCATATGTCTATCGGTCATCCACATGTCCTCTTTGGAGAAGTGTCTATTCAGGTCCTCTGCCCACTTTTTAAATGGATTGTTTTTTTGGTGTTGAGTTGTCAGTTCTTTATTTGGGTATTAACCCCTTATCAGATGTATCACTGGTGAATATGTTCTCCCATTCAGTGGGTTGTCTTTTCATTTTGTTGATGGTTTCCTTTGCTGTGCAAAAACCTTTTAGTTTTATGTAGTTCTGTTGTTAATTTTTTTTTACGTGTTTGAGGAGATATGTCTGAAAAAATATTGCTGAGAGAAATGTCAGATTTTACTGCTTGTGTTTTTTCCTAAAAAAAATTCAAGCCTTATATTTAGGTCTTTAAAACATTTTGAGTTATTCTGTGTATATGGTATAAGAAGGTGGTCTAGTTTAATTTTTTTTTACAAGTATCTGTCCAATTTTTCCAAAGTGATTTATTGGAGAGGCTATCTTTATTCCATTGCATGTTCTTGCCTCATTTGTTACATTATTAATTGATCATATAGGCATGTGTTTATTTCTGGGCTCTCTATTCTGTTCCATTAATTGATGTTTCTGTTTTTATGCCAGTATTATGCTGTTTTCATTATATTGACTTGTATAACAGTATATTTTGATATCAGGTAGTGTGATGCCCCCAACTTTATTCTTTATCAAGATTTCTGTGGCTATTTGGAATCTTTTATAGTCCCATATACATTTTTGAAATATGTGTTCTAGTTATGTGAAATAAACATACCATTGGTATTTTGATAGGAATTGCTTTGAATCTATAGATTGTTTTGGTAATATTGATATTTTAATGATGTTAATTTTTCTTATCCATGAACACAATAAAGTTTTTATTTATTTGTATCTTCTTCAATTCCATTGTCTTACAATTTTCTAAGTACAGGTCTTTTACATCCTTGGTTACATTTATTTCCAGGTATTTTTTTATGATGCAAATGTAAATGGGATTGTTTTCTGTTTCCCTTTCTGATAGTTTATTATTGATATATAAAGGCAATCAATTTTTAATACTTATTTTATATAATGCTATTTTATTGAGTTCATTGATCAGTTTTGTAGTTTTTTTGGTGTAATCTTTAGAATTCTCTGTATACACTATCATGCTAGTTGCAAATAAAGACAGTTTTCTTTCTTTCTTTTCAACTTGGATGCCTTTTATTTATTCTTCTCTGCAGGGGCTAAGACTTTCAGTACTATGTTGAATAAGAGAGGTGAAAGTGGACATGTCTGTCCTGGTCTTGATATTAAAGGAAATGCTTTTCATTTTGTTCCTATTGAATATGATGCTAGCTGTGGATTTTTCAAACATGGCCTTTATTATATTTAGGTATGTTCCCTCTATTCCCACTTTGCTGAGAGATTTATCATAAATGAGTGTGGGATTTTGTCAAATGCTTTTTTCTGCATCTATTAATATGAACATGTGATTTTATTTAATTTTGTTTATGTGATGTATCACATTAATTGACTTGCCGATATGGAACCATCCTTGTATCCCCAGAATAAATCCCATTGATCATGGTATATTATCTTTTTAATATACTGCTTAATTTGGTTTGCTAATATTTTGTTGAGGACTTTTACATTTATGTAAATCTTGTTTATATTTTCAAAGAACAAGTTCTTGGTTTCGTTGATTTTTGTATTTTTTAGACACCATTTTGTTTATTTCTGCTCTGACCTGGGTTATTTTCTCCATTCTACTCACTTTGGGCTTTGTTTGTTGTTCTTTTTCTAGTTCTTCTAAGTGTAAAGTTAGTTGTTTATTTGAGATCTTTATTATTTCTTGAGAGAGGCCTGTAATGCTGTTAACTTTCCTAAGATTCCTTTGGCTGCATCCCATAGATTAGGGGTTGTTGCATTCTCATTTTCATTTCTTTCAAGGTATCTTTTGATTTTTTCCTTGATTTCATTATTAATCCATTCATTGTTTAGTAACATGTTATTTAGCCTCCACGTGTATGTGTGTTTTTTAGTTTATTTCTTGTAATTGATTTCTGCTTTTATAACACTGTGGTCAGAGAAGATACTCGATATGATTTTAATTTCTTTAAATTTATTGATATTTGTTATAATGCCTAACATGTGGCCTTTCCTGGAAAATGTTCCATGTGCATTGAAAAGAATGTATATTATGTTGATTTGGGATGAAATTCTCTTAAAATATTAATTAAATCAATTTGGTTTAATGTGTCATTTAAGGTTGCTGTTTCCATATTGATTTTCAGTCTAGAAGCTCTATTCATTGATGTCAATAGGGTATTAAAGTCCCCTACTATGAATGTATTACTGTCAATGTCTTTCTCTATGTTTATTAATATTTGCTTTATATATTTCAGTGTTCCTTGGTTGGGTGCCTAAATATTTACAAGGGTTATTTCCTCTTGTTGGATAGATCCTTTTATCATTATCATTATGCAATGTCCTTCTTTGTCTCTTATTATAACTTTTGTTTTAAAGTATATTTGACTTATACAATATTGTTACCCTGACTTTTTTCCATTACTGTTTGCATGAAATATCTTTTCATCCCTTTACTCAGTCTGTGTGTGTCTTCCTATCTGAAGTGGGTCTATTATAGACAGCATATGTATGCATCTTATTTTCTTATCTATATAGCTATTCTATGTCTTTTGCTTGGACATTTAATCCATTTACATATAAAGTGCTTATTGATAGGTACATGTTTATTGCTATGTTATTATTGATATTTGTATTCCTCCTTTTTTCTTTCTTCTTAAAGAAGTCTCTTGGACATTTCTTGTACTACAGTTTTGGTGATGTGCTTTTTTAGCTTTTTCTTATCTGGGAAATTCTTTATTTCTTCTTTAATTTTAAATGATATCCTTGCTGGTTAAAGTAGTTTTGGGTTTATATTCTGCTTTTTATCACTTTACCTATTTTGCACCAATCCATTCTGGCCTGAAAAGTTTCTGTTGAGAAATCTGGTGACAGATTTATGGGAGTTTCCTTGTAGGTAACTAACTGTCTTTCTCTTGCTTCTTTTAAGATTCTTCCTTTCTCTTTAACTTTTTCCATTTTAATTATAGTCTATCTTAATATGGATTGCCTCTTTGGGTTCATCTTGTTAGGAATTCTCTGTGTTTCCTGGACTTGTTATGTCATTTTCCTTCACCATATTAGATAAAATTTTAGTTGTTTTTTCAAATAGGCTCTCAATCCCTTGCTGTCTTCTTCTTTTGGTATCTTTACAATGCTGTTGTTATGCTTGATGTTGTCCCAGACAGAGTTTGGGACAGATAGTTTACAGAGGTCTTGTAAACTATCCTCACTTAAGAAAAAAAGTGTTATTTATCCGAATGGATGTTTTCTGCTATCTTGTCTTCTGAATCACCAATTTGATCCTTTGCTTCATCTAATCTACTCTTGATTCTTACTAGTGTATTTTTTTATTATAAATATTTGCATTCTTCATTTCTGACTGTTTTATGGTCTCTATGTCCTCTATTGTTTACTGTCTCTTTATTGAGATTCTCCCTGTGTTCATCCATTCCCCACTTAAGTTCCTAGAGCATTCTTATAACCATTGTTTTAAATGCTATGTCTGACAGATTGCTTGACTCCTTTTCATTTAGTCTTTTTTTGTAGATATCTCCTGTTAACTTTCTCTTGGGGGACATTTCATTGTCTCCCCAATTTGGCTGCCTTTCTGTATTTGTCTCTATCTTAGGTAGATAAGCTCTGTATTCTACCCTTGGTTGGGTGGCCTTATGTAGTAGGTGTCTCCTGGAGCTCACTGGTGCAGTCTTCCTGACACCTGAACTGGGTGCACCAGGAACCTCTTTTATTCAGGTTATTTGATCTCTACTATTGTGGTTGAGTCTTGATTGCAGTTGACTGTTAGTGGGTGGGGTTGACCCTCAGGCTGGCTGACAACACAGTTTGACACTGACCACATTGTACCAACTGCTTTGCAGGATCTAACAAGATGACAATTTAAAGATGTAGGTGTTCTAAAGTAGAATAATTAAAAAAGGTGTTTTACCACCTTAAAGATGTTTTTGATGAGTATGCTATACTACTAGAAAACATTTATTAAGTAAGTTAAAATTCAGAAAAATAAATTGGGAAGGAAGTATAGCAGAATATTGGTGGCAGCTATATCTAGGAAACACTTAAAAATTCAACAAGTACATAGTATTTTAAATAACCTAAATAATAATAAAGAGTATCTATTCTTTTCCTCAATTATCCTATACAGTGAAATATCTTTTCTTTTTTAAAGATTTTATTTATTTACTTTTAGAGAGAAGGGAAAGGAGCAAGAAAGAGAGGGAGAGAAACATCAATGTGAGAGAGAAACACAGACTGATTTTCTCTCATATGAGTCCTGACTGGGGACCAAACTTACAACCCAGGCATGTGCCCTGACCAGGCATCAAACAGTGACCCTTCGCTTTGCAGGATTATGCCCAACAAACTGAGCCATACTGGTCAGGACAGTGAAGTTTCTTTTCATTTGAATGACCCCCTCCTAGTCGTGGTAATAATGTGAATTATGAATCAATTTCCTCTTTCTAATATAGGATCCCCAAAGTTCACCTTTATTCTTTAGTAAGCTGTTTATAAATAGAATAAAAACGGAATATTTTAGAAGACTGGCTTCCTAAGCCTCCTTTTTATTAAATAAATTTTAATAGAATATAAAAGGAAAAACATGTACTTTCTTCATATTTTAGATTAGTGTCTTTATCATATATTATGGAACAGTAATAATAGACATGCTGATAACATTTAGCTAGGCCTTTATTAATGAGTCATTTGGGCAATTAGTGATACAACAGTGGGGCGTTGGATTAAAGAAAATCACGTATAGAAAATGACCACTGAAATTTAAATACTCTCCTTAAAATCTCTGTGGTTGACAATAAATTGTGAAATACTTTAGGAAGGCTTTTAGGAGCTCAATAAATATAAAATAGTGAAAGCATTTTATATCTCCTTTTTGTGAGATGTGCATCTTTTGTGACAACAATTTGTAGTCAAGGTAACTGAACCCTTGCATAATATTCTATACTTTAGTAAAATAAAATTCAGTTTAAGTATTTATTTAAG
>PVKM010032212.1:0-16496 GCA_004027735.1 Carollia perspicillata
TCCAGAAGCAATATTTCTAGCCTATTCCCAACATCCTACCTCAAAGCCAATGCTGCTTATTTGTGGATTTGCAGGGAGGGTTGTGTTTTTTTTTTTGTTTGTTTGTTTGTTTTTGTTTTTTCCTATGGCAATATGCTACACCTAGATACTGTATTAGTTATCTATTGATACTTAATAAACCACCCCAAACTTACTGAATTAAAATAATTTTGTGTGCTCACTATTCTCTTTGCAATTTGGGCTGGACCTAGACAAATAGTTCTGCTGGTGTTGTCTTTGTTGCCACATAAGCTGCAGTCATCTGGCATCTGACTGAGGCCAGATGGACTATGATAGCCTCAGCGGCATTGACTGGAAGCTGGTGCTGGTATAGGTCAAGTGGGCCTCTGCTGGAAAAATCTGATTCTGTTCCATGTGGCTTTTCATGCTCCAATAGACTAGACAAGATTTTTTTTTTTTTGCATTATACACTCAGGGCTCTAGTCAAGGAGGGTAAAAGCAGAAGCTCGGTGCTACTGGAGCCTATGCTGATTTTGCCATAAAATAATGGTCAAAACTCATCATAACAGTCAAAGCCTAGATTTAAAGGTGTTGTAGTTGATTATATGATGGCCTCCCAAAAGGTAAGTCTATGACCAAGTAACAAGACCCTATGAATGTAATTAAATTAAATGTTATTAAATATAAGGATCTTGTGGTGAGATCATCCTGGATATCCCAAACAGACCCTAAATCCAATGGCAAGGATCCTTGGACAAAAGAGAAGACACAGACAGAGAAGGGGGAGAGGCCACTGGAAGACTGAGGCAGAGACGGGATGAGCAGCCACAGAGGAGTGCTGACAGCCCCAGAGAGCTGTGAGAGCCTTCAGGGGACTGTGGGCTTGCTGAAACCTTGATTTCAGACTTCTGGCCTCCAAGAATTAGTTTTTGTTGTTTGATGTCTCCAAATGTATGGTAATTTGTTACCATGACCACAGGATATAGGCTGAACCTCTTGATGGGAGGAGGAATGAGTAGCAAAGTCACTGTGCCAAAGGGAAGACATGGAAATGGGAAGAATTACTGCAGGTGTGTTTGAAAACAGCCTATGACATTTATGAAATCATAGCTCTTGCAGCAGAGTTGGGAAGTCATTTTTATTAAAAATTGAAAGTTGAATGAAAATAAGAATTTTATTCAATTAAAATGAAAGATACCTCACATAGAAGTAATATATTTACAAGTTGAATTCAACATGCAAATATTTGATGGCTAAAATTTTCTTATTTATCAGTTTTATGATCTTCTTGGAAAAGCTTCTGTAATCGAAGAAAAATTACTTTATTTGTTTTTTGTAGACTAATCAGTTTTGCATAAAAAGTGTTGCTGAAAAAAGAAGACTTTATTTTTTTGAAGTTTATGATATATTTTAATGATCTTAAGAAGAATACTTGAGCTACTCATTGCAGAAAGTTCCTTATGTCATAGAAGCTATTACATTTCTATTTTGTTTATATAATATTTATAATAATAATAGTCTGTGCAGAACAATTGTTTTGCAAATTGCTTAATAGAAAAATAGGTGTTAAAGATATTTTAACAATGTATGTGAATATTTCCATGCAAAAATAAATATTATCACTATTAAAATAATATGCACTGAATTACATAATAATTATATAATATAGTAATATTATATAATGTAATAATAATTATTATTAAAGTAATAATAAATGCTGAAACCTTGCCCAGATGCAGGTAAATCTATGGGGAACCAAAGAATGTGATCGACATTGCAAAAATAAGTGTTTTGTAAACTGAGATTATTACCTGCATTAATCATCAATGATATCTCAAAGGTATTGTCTCTTATTCATCACAAGGTGGCCAATGGAATGATAACATTAGACAGCTGGTGCAGAGACACACCCATAGTTTTAGCACTCTTGTTTGAAAGAAATTTATAAAAAGTAGAAAGGTTATTTGGAAAGGCACCTTGCAAAGGCACATAGTGGTGCTTACAGTTCTTATACCAGAGTTAAATTCTTGCTGCTGATTTGTTTCTTTCTTACCAAGGGGGAAAAAAGAAAACACAAAGAAATTTAAATCTCAATTGAGGGACTAAATGCAGTCTTCTTTTGAGCAATGCCCCACCAAGTTGGGTAGTTTCATGGCTATGTTTCCAAGGTTTAATACTCCTAAAGAACAACCCCCAAGGCAAAACTGGTAAATAATTTTATGGCATAAAACAAAACTAAAAAACATAAAGCAACAAAACAATAAAAATGATAAAGTGTCAGAACTGGATGAGGAAAAGTGGTTACAGGAATTGTGATCTGTATGGAATTCTTAATTCATTTATATGTGCTTTAAATTATAACTTCAATGGGAAGGTAAAAAACAGTCTCATCAATTATTTTCTTCATTAACAAAAACATTTTGACAATTATTGCCTTGAAGCACTCAGAAAGACTGAGCAGTGGATCGAAGACTAACAAATAATTTTGCATGTTCCTCCCTAACATTTAAGCCCCCCAAATTAAATTTCCATTAGAAATTTGTTTATTGGTCAGTTTCTTAGGCAATACACATTAGTAATTACCTAATCATACTGAATGGAAAAATAACTATCATTACTTGTAGTTATGTATTAATGTAAAGCTAAATTAACAAAATATTATGAAAACATAACAATGAAAAAAACTTGCTAGAATGATTTCACCTATTATAATCCCAGCCCATTTTTTAGTTGATGCACTCAATGTAACATTTAATCTTCCATTTACCACTAAGTAGGAAACATGCCACCATTTATTGATAATTTAAAATACTTTATATTAAAACATTATATCTTCATTTAAAAAACTTTAAACAGATACATCCCACCTGAAATATTTACATATGATGCAATGTCCCCAGATTCCCAATACTCAAATTCACTTACCCCCGGCACTTGGATTGGAGAAATTTGAATCACACTGTTCCAATACATATTTGTCAACACAGCTATACTATGTTTTTGTCAAACACTGTTTTGGGACACATTTCTGGTTTCATCCATTGTGTGGACAAACAACAATCTACTCTGACTTTCTTTACATCATCCTGTTCAATAATTTCAATAATTTGAAAAGAAGAAAAGTTATAATTACAATAATAGACACAGTTTCAGGAGGACATTATTTTATTTCTGAAACTCTAAGTTCTTTCCTCTAAAAATTTGTCTTGACAACTTCTTTGTCTACTTACTCAGTGCAGTAACTATATATGCTAACAATTGGGTTACAAACCCCCTTTTGGACACACCCAAGGCTGACATATCTATACATGAAACATATCTCATCCTCTTCTCTTGCCCATCCAAGCATGCACTCACCTTTGTAGCATTTGTAAACCAGGATGAATTTACAGTTAAGGCTGATGTTGTTATTGGGAAGTCACTGATGGCACTGTGTAATCTCCAGATTTCTTGTGAGAGCTTCTGTTACTACTTCCCTTCTACTACTACTTTTAAAGAGATTTTAGAAATTTCTTTAAAACTCTTTGGATTTGAGGCTTACCTTTTATCAGTTAATTTATGACCTCTTGAACTTCTGGTATCTCCCAGAAGGATACTGTCATATTTTTATGCAATCCATGAGTTTACATAGATTATACATATTAGTGTCTTTCCATCTTCTAAAGGTTCATGTTGAAATGAATGCCAACTCAGTCCTTCATGTATTACTAAATTTCTTACATGAAGATTGAAAGGATTTTATTTGCTGCACTTTGATAAATAAATGATCAATATGCATCATATGATTGTTTAGACTGACATTTTTCCATTTAGTGTTTCTAGAAATGCTGGAATTTTATTAATATAAAGAGGCAGGTCTCAATTGGAAATGTCAAAACTACATTTATTGAAGAGATAATCAATTCCTGGTGGCACTGCCACAAATTGCCAAAAGGTTTGTTTTTTAATGCAACATATAGTAAGTTTAAGATCTTGTGATTTTCCAAATACTACTTCCAATATTTGGAAATAATATTTCTAATATTTGGAAATAATATTTCCAAATATTATTCTCGAGAATACTATTTAATCAGAGATCTGTGGATCCTACCTGCTGTCTTCTAAAAGTATACCCCTCCAAAATAGATAAATTGCTACTTATAGTCAAAGTTCAGTTTATTAGAATCAATATCCTGTCAATACATCACTCTGTTGTTTGCTTCACATTCTTCTGGATAAACCTGTTCTAGCTTTATTGATTTGTCTACTGTCCTGAAGAACCTAAAGGCAAAATGACATAAAATTCAAGGCATCTAATATGGTTTTGACATATGCACATCTATGGTGTGCTTCATGCTTAAGATAGGTGGGTAAAATAAGTGTAATTATTTACCATCGCTTTCCATATGCTCCCACACTGGCTGTGCAAATCATCAGGGTTTCTCTATTTTGAGATAATTGGCCTTTACACAATCAAGAATCCCTTGATTCTTCTGGACACTTGAATAAATCTCCATGTATTTGGTGTATTTCATGTCTTAACATAACACAAACACCAATTCATTTTTTTGCAATAGGCATTGATACACAATTCCAAAAATAAATCATATCAGGAAAAGTCAGAGGAACTTTTACACTTTGACATGATTCATTCATTATATGAGGCTTTGGCTATTTCCCTGATAAATGTAAAGGCTTATTAAGTGAGCTACTGTAGGCTAAAAAAAAATTACCAAATTCATTTGGCTTATATTTTCAAATTCCAACCTCCCTCAAACAATTTATTTGTTCAGTTACTTAATAAATATTTATTGTCTGCCTACCGTAGCTCAAATGCTCTTTGAAGGACTGGAGATTCACGGCAAACCCAGCCAGCATCACTGTGTTCACAGATGTTACACTCATGTGCTGGGGGAAGGAAGCATCAGATGGAAAAATTACACATGTGAATAACTTGATAATATCTCCATTGTTGATATAAACAAAATAAGGCATGGTAAGGGAGATAGCAGCACCTGGATGACTGTTGCTAATTGACATAGGATGTCAGGGGAGGGAAGCCGCCGATAAGGTGACATTTCAGTAGAGATTTAAAGTAAGTAAGAGAATGAGTCCTGCAGATAATCCCGTCAAAGAGCCTCTCAGTCACAGCTGCTACACTAATGCAAAGAGAGGAATCAGATACTGCTAATCACTATCAAGAAATAATAAGAGGACAGTGTGCCTAAGGTGATTTCTTTAATCATTACTGTTTGGATTTAGTATAACAATGTTTTATATTTTAAAACATTTTAAAATTTAACACACACTCATTTATGTTGTTGATTCACACTGCATGCTTACAATATCATCGGAAATTATTATCCCAAAATTATACAGGAAGAAACTGAAGTCTAAAGATCTGAAGCAACTTACCTCCAATTCTCAGAACTACTAAGGGCCAAGTTGGAACTAGAATCCAAAACTCCTGATTTTTGGACTATTCTTCCCTTTTACTTTATATTTGCATCAACGTTACACTAAAATAGGCCCTGATTAAAATTAAACCCAAGATTTGAGAACCTAGAAACAAAACCTGGAACAAAATCTCCATTTGAAGTTGTGTGTCTTGAACCAACCAGAGTGACCATCTGCTAAACCTTCACGTTTCAGAGGGGGAGACACTAAGGCCAAGGGAAACATATTACTGTTTATAGGGCCTTGGATTTAAAATCGTTTTTTTTTTTCCTGTAAGGTAGCATATTCATTGATCTTAGATTAAAAATATTATCAACAGTCATTCAATAGTTACTTGATGTGAGACTTTAAAATTATTTGAGTCCAAATACCTAGGATAGAGCAGAATGTCTATTTAACATTCCTCTGAACATACAATATGTCATTGTCCTAGGAATCCTCTATTTCTTTTATATCCTCTACCTAGAATACATTTACATTTGCTCCACCTATGAAAGTGTTTCTGCTGGCTGAGATATCATTCATAGCCCCACTGTGCAGTCACATGAGTCTCATACAGTTCAGGCCACCCTTAATGCTTGCGGTTGGTTAGCACTCACTTTGCAGCTAGGTTATGCTCTCCTTTACGGTCAATTAACATTTCAATGTATCTGTCTTTACATTTCCAAACAATACAAATGATAAACTTTTGTGGACTGTATTTCTAGCCTCTTTATGCACACACACACAACTACACATATACATATGCATAATATAGTTGTACACGTGGTAATCACATAGCAACAATAGATGATAATGATGATGACAAAAATAATAATTTCAACTAGAATGACTGATTATAAAAAAACTTATTGCTTTTGTGTGCTATTCACCTTCCAGAATCTTCTAAGTTCAGTGTCAATGGTAAGTTAAATTTGTAAGTTTAGTGTCCAGTTCAAACCAAATATTTGCTGATCTCTCTTTGGGAATATGAGGGTAAGGGAGGAAAATGTTAAAATTGCAATGCCTTTTATAGAAACACTTTTTTTTTAAACCAATTTTCAAGTTCTGAAGCAATGCATAAATACATTATTATTTTTATTTGTTTATTTATTTTAAGTGGTTAAGATGGTAAATTTATGTTTGTGTATTTTACCTTAGTAAAAAAAATGGCCTATGTGTTCATGTATTAAAATCTCTTCTGCCAACAATTCATTGGTTCTTAGTGAGTTTTGTGCTACCATCTGAAGTGGAAATTCAAACTCATGCAATGCTTGAAAATTTCAGTAAAAAGTAATTTATTTTTCAGGAACAGGGAGTCAAAGTTTTTTTTTTTTTTTATTCTTCTTTTCCCAAAATCTATGTCTCCTCCCCACCCCCATCTGTAATCATCACACTGTTGTCTGTGTCCATGAGTTTTTCTCTCTCTTTCTATTCTCTTTTTCTCAATCCCTCCACCCACCTAACCCAGTCCTCAACCCCTTCACACACAGCTGTCAGCCTGCTCTCTATCTATTAGTCTGTCTCTATTTGTTAGTTCATTTTGTTCATTATATTCCACATATGAATCAAATCATATGGTGTTTGTTTTTCTCTAACTTATTTCACTTAGCATGATGCCCTCCAGGTCCATCCATGTTGTCGCAAAGAATAAATCTTCCTTCTCGTTTGACAGCCAACTACTATTTCATTATGTAAATGTACCACAGCTGTTTTTTTCCACTCATCTACTGATGAACACTTGATTATTAGAAGAAAATCTGTTCTCCTTTGTCTCCCATTTGCAATCTCAGACTTCTCCCCATTCCTCTACCACTAGCCCTGCTCCACATGAGGTACTTAAGTATTCTTCTAGAGGTCTTTCTGCATTGGCACACATATTCATGCATCCACAAATGTAGACTTAATATTTTGGTTTGGGGTTGATAGATGATAGATAGATAGAGAGAGAGAGAGAGAGAGAGGGAGAGAGAGAAAGAGAGAGAGAGAGGTAGATAGAAAATTTATATGTATAGCATTTATATAATATAAATAGTATCACTGTTATGTATCTTTTGCAACTTTGTATTTTTACACACTATTTCTTATAAGTACTTTATACTTCAGTATCCTAATTTACATTATTCTTTTAAAACACCACACAGTATTCTACACTAAGGAACACTACAGTGAGAACATCTAGTCTTTCTCTTAAAGAAAATAATTTAGGATGTTACAGGACTTTCTTTACAGTAAGAATCAAGTATTTTCCTCCTTGAAATTCTCTGTAACACTTGCTATTAGTGAGCTAAGTATTAACAGTTCCTTTACCAGTTGGATCCTTAGTCTCCCTAATTATGTCTCAAGGGTTTAATAACCTAGCAGACAGGAAAATCAGTTTCATACTTATTCCAAAAACTTTTTAAAGTACAGGAACTTTTCCTTGCTTTATACATTCAAGAAAAATTAACTCTTAAACCAAGATTTTGTTTTTTATAAATAAGAAATGGATGGTATAACCTAAACCAAGAATTTTAGTATAAAAAAGAAAAATTTCAATAGAATGCACAACAGTCAAGGTGATGATCAAAACACAAATGAGCCCCCCAAAAAGGTGAAAAGATAGCAATCATACAATCATGCTTTCTGATAATCACTGAATTGTAGGGAGATGAAAACTCATCTTTTGATGAAAAGACTCCTTTTTACTTAAGTAACTCAATACATGCGAATTGACTAGAAACTCAGGTATCCAGATGAACAAAAGTGGGTCTTAAGAATGAATACAAAGGGTACATATTCCATGAGAAAAACCAAGTTTCATATTGACCAAGGCATATTTTAGGAAAGCTATGAAGATACTGTTCTGGATCTGCCTTGGGAGAATAACTTTTTACAACTCAGCATGACGAGTGACAGAAACCTGAGGCCATGGTTATCACCTGCGGCAGTCATGGTCCCAGCCAGACAGCACCACACAGAAAGCACTGAATGGAGAAGAAACAAAAAGATAACACAAAGCATCCGCTAAACTTGCCATTTCAAAAGACAGATGAAAGCAGAGTAACAAGAGCTCTAGGCTGAGAAAATAGCACAGAAAGCTACAATGGGGGTGGGATTTGGATAGGTTACAATGTAGCGGAGTAATCTTAACCCCAGAGTTTCTAATCCCTAGGTAAATTTATGGCTCAAGACAGTGATTTAGAAACATAAATTCATTCAAGCAACTGAATAAAATAAAATATAAAGCACAAATTGCAATTTTAAGAGAGCTGAAAAGAAGAAAGAGGTAGTTCTGGAGGCAAACACAAAGCACTGGAGAAATTACTGAGCAGGCAGGTTCACTTTTGCTCCTTAAGTATGGCGAACGCTCTATAATTCAATGACTTTGAATTATAAAGGCATCTCAAATATGCTTGCCTCAGTGTATAGATTGTACTAAATGAACAATGCTATTTGACACACATCGGGGAAAAAACTAACATAAGTTGTTTCATGCAAGCCAGTGACAACGTCACTACACACACCTTTAATGTAGTTAATACAATTGACATTGCATTATAGGTAACAAGCCTGGTTTGTGCTAGATAAAAAGAATAACGTCAATAAACAATGTTCGAACATTTATTACGTGTTAGGCAATGTACTAGGCATTTTGCAAAGATTTATTTCTTTAATCATCACAACAACCCCAAAAGGAAGTGTCACTAACCCCCATATGGCAGATAAGAGAATTGTAACATAGAGGGAAAAACGAGAGGGCAGACAAAGAAGAGAAAGAAAGCTAGAGACCCAAAATGAAATGAGAATTCATGTGCAAAGAGCCATAAAAGCTGAAATAATTTTTTGGCTATGTTTTTAAGGCTGATACATTCCAAGATAGTTGTCCCACTTTCAAACTTCTTGTAAAATGTGCCACTATATAAAAATTGAATTAATTTAGCTCCGTGGGAACTCTCATTTAAAAGCTTTTACTGAAAAGTAAGCCAACTATTGACTTTTAGAAATAAGTACTAGAAATTAAATATCCACATCACAGGAGTAATCAATGATTGATGCAATATTTGTCAAAACATATTCATGAGATTCACTGCACTTTGTCAAAGGGCCACACCACTTCTCACTTATGAGCACTTCACTAAGCTCTCTGCATTTATCCGACAGCATTTAATCTCCATTTAAAGAAAGAAGAATTTGAACCCCTATCTAAGGCTTCTTATGATGGCAGCATCGCACAATCTGATTTAGGTTATACGTACAGCTGGACTTCTCTGAAATTGAGTTATTAAGGTACTGCTTTACATTTAGGAGAAAAACGTTTACTTGAAATATCTCCCAAGATTCTTAACTGACAATCATCTCCCTGCCTTTCTTTTATCTCATACATTTTAAGTAAAGAAAGGATATAGTTGCACTTTCCATGAAAAAAGTCAACTTAGCCAATGACACATGTTTTACCTAAATAGAGTTTTCTTTTTTAAAAAAGTAATACAAACAGTAAATATTTTAAATTCTAAATTGATGTTTGGTAATATTTTTATCAGGAAATTATTCTAAAACCACTATTCATTCAAAGGATGTGTTCTGTGCAATATGAAAAAATCTGAAGTATCGTAACTCTGCAATGAAAGAACATTGAAACAAACTTGTGATGGGGAAAATGGGCATTTTAGATCAAAATGTTTGGAGAACTGTCTATTCCACTGCGATGTAAAAATAGGGCTCCCTTCCACAAACTCCTTTCTTTCTCGTTATATGTCTTACTCTAACTTCAAAAGATCTGTCATCTGCTTGGCTTTTTTATTTTTAAAACTTGCTGCTAGAGCAGTTTTTACTCATGGAATTGTCCAATCATCAAAGCATCTATATCAGTGTCCAATCACGAAGGCACAAATTATCTTAACTTCCTGCATATTTTTTCTTTATGACCAAAATAATTATAAGCTAAAAAGAAAATAGCTTAGTGTGGCATTATCACAGTTGCTTAAGTAAATGGCTCTCAATTATTTTCTCATTGCCCAATATAATGTTAGTCTCCCCCTAAACAACAATAATAACAATAATAAAGTAATTTTATAAGTAAGATAAATAGAATCAGAAACTTTTTATCCCACTACGGACATCACACTAATTGGAACAGAGTCCACCCCATTTCTGTATATTGTCTTGTTAGTAATCATTAATGTATGTTCCTTTCTTTTAGTTATATCCGACCTTTGTCATAAGTTACCTCTGAATATGTTTCATGAGCTTATTCTACACTGTAGAATGAGTTGTGATCCAAGATTTTTCTGGGCTCTGAATTCCCCTTTTGATTTTCATGAGTTCTGTTCATCAAAGGACATTTCTTTTAGTTTAAGCAACAAATCTCAGAGAACGATTCAGTTTTTTTCTGAGATACTTCATAAAGTGTTCCAATAGGCAGTCAATTCTTGAATAGTCACGAAATAACAGAGAGTCTCCCTGACTCATATTCAGTCACAAGGGTGCGGTTTTCCATTTACCCACTCTGTTACAGAGCTCACATATTGGAAACTCGTTTTTGTTAATGCGATGTAAACTGGTCTCGCTAGGAAGGATCTTTACTCAGACATCCCTGCAATCTCGTTTGTCTGCCTAGACAAGCTAATCTGAGTGTAATCATGTTACTTATCTTTTAATTTCTTTTGAAGCCAATGTACATCAGAAGTGGCATTCAGCTGGGAATCGCATAGGTAAAATTGATTTTTATCACATTTAAATGTTTCAGGACCTGGGCCTTTGTTTTTATATATTCAAACTTAAACCACTTGGGTGGGAGTCCAACAGAGAGACCACAGGCTCTATTAGAAGACTCTAATAATGCAAACACAATCATAGTAAGGTCCCCGTGATTCTGATCCCTTTTGATTTTTTTTTTTTGACAGAATGAATTGGCCATAGATAATCGTTAACAAATGCACACACATTTTATTACAGAACCAGAGAAGCTATTGTTGTTCAAACAATGCTTGGTCTCCTTCTTCCTTTTGAATAGGCTTCAATTACAATATCAAAAACAAATACAAGGAAAAACAACAATAGTATATTTTATTTCTAAACTGGATTCATGAGAAATGCTGATAAGAGCAGCAATGAATAGGCAGTACATTTTCGATGAGGCACACAAAGTGAATATTTTACCTTGATAGCCGTGGATAAACAAGAACAAAATAATAATCATAAGAATAAAAATGATTTTATTCAATTCATGATCTTGTACAAACTACTTGATCTGTCAAAGTTCTGAGGAAACTTCAGTTTCAGGATACCAAATTAGATAACTTCCCAAAGTCCCGTCTTCAGGAACTGAGTGCCAACAGCATTTCCCATGGTGAGGTAGACCCACCGGAGAGGTCTAGGTAAGAGCCAGGAGGAGAGGGGCCAGCCATGCATTGGGAAGCAGGATCCAAAAACAGGATGTCAATCTTTGAGTGGAAGACATCACAGCAGATGGCTAAGCTTAAAGAGGGTGGCCAGTCATTGCATTGCAAAAACTGAATGTTGGAAATAACTACAATCATTACAGAAAGAGATGGATGCAATATGGAACATTAATGGAACTATTTTCAAAAATGTATAGTGAGATACAGATCTACAGAGAAATATGCACATATGTACACATTTATACACATAAAATGAGCTAGAGAGATAGACTTCAAGAACAAAACAAAAAGTGAAAAAAGCAAGTTTCATTTTCATCTGATTTTTTAAAATCCCATTCTCTAAACCAAAGTTGTAACAAATCAGCACAGGTGTGGAGTCTCAAAGGAACACAGATATATCTGATCACAATTACACAGTTCAGATGTCCACAGTGGGTTTCACTGGGCTAAAGTCAAAGTCTTTCCAATGGCTTTAGGGATGAAGCTGTTTCTTGGAATTTTCTAGCTCCGAAAGGCCACCTGCATTCCTTCGCTCATGGTTCCTTCCTTCACTTTAAAATTCAACAGCACAGCACCTTCTAGATCTTTTTTGATCTTTAATCTCCTTTCCTTACTTACAAGCATCTTGTGATTACAGTGGATCCACCTGGATAATTTTTTCATCTCAAGATCCTTAATCTAAGCACATCTGTAAAGTCTCGTTTGCCTTGTCAGGTAACACTGATAGGCTTTGGAGATTAGGAAGTGCACCTCTTTGGATGGCGATATTGCTCTGTCCACCCCCTGTCTCCCGAATTTTCATATCTGCCCCAGATTCCAAATGCATGCACCCTATTCCAAGGTTCCCAAAAGTCTCAACCCATCAGGACATCAACACAAAGTCCAGGATCTCATCAGTTCAAAATTTCCAAATCTCATCTTCTTTGTAATCTAAATGAGGTATGAATGGAGCCCCGGGCATTCTTCATCTAGGGCACAACTCTTCTCCCTTTGTGAACCCTTGAAACTAAAAGAAACCCAATCCCAAACAAAACTAATAACCTGCTCCCAAAACACGGGAAAATGTGTAGTTAGAAACTCAGCTGTGAAACAAATTCCCACAGGCAGTGAGGGGACAGTTGTATTTAAAAAGTTACAAACATTTCTGCTCAAAAAAACATGTGGAAAATTTAAAGGAAAAAAGAAGTCACTGGTACCAAACAACTTCACAATCCAGCTGGGAAAATTCCATTCTGTTTCAGAGATCTGAGAATAATCCTCTGTGATTCTGGACCCATGGCTCCCTCTCTAGCCAATTAGTATTATTACCTGTTTCCTACTTGTAAAATGTAGGGGTTTTGATACCGGCTAAGTTCCCTTAGCCATGAAAGACAACATATTGGAAGTTCTAAAAATTAGTATGTCGGCAACTTTTTTTTTTAGTATTTTTCTGCCTATTATGTTGGCTTTAAAAAGCTCACATGGTTCTAGTTAGAAGAATTTCCTAGTTTGGTTATAATTCTTATAAATATATTAGCTTGATGAATGACAAACATGAAAGGTGCTTAAAATTTTTAAAAAGAAACATTTTTGTTTTACCACATCAGTAAAAATCACTTTTTCACCTGAGGAGCAGTTATCCCATTGATCATAGTAGTGACTGTAATCGAATGCAGGTCTGGTTGCCTGTCACTTCAAAAGCCAATACTCAAGAGACAGCTGCTACTGTAAAGGAAAGAGGTTTATTCAGGTGCTGGTCGCCCTAAAAGATGGGAGACTTATCTCTCAAAATCCATCTTAACATCTCAGTGCAGGCACAGCCTTTATAGGGAGGGAGAAGGGAACAGAACAAGAAGATCAAGGGGAGGATGTTGAAAAGTTTCCTATGTGCAAACGAGCACAATCCATTCTGATAAGGCAAGTGATTGTCTGGTGTGCGTCATCCTGGTTTAGTCAACCCGGCTTCACGTCATCCTGACTCTGCAGTTGAAGGTCAGCGAATCTCTCGGAGCTGGGATGCCACTCCACCATCTTGGATAACGGGTCACATGAGAGTTCTGCTGTCTTGGAACTGGGCAAGGTGGTGGGCTGAGTGTGCTCTTCAGGTCATGTGTGGTGTCTCGCTGCTGTGCGGGCACTGCACCAATTGGCTTCTCTGTGCAGCTGGCTCTGATTGGGATGGCTCTGGTTCTGAAGGTTGAGAACTGGGGTCCAAGAGTGACCTTTCTGAGTTACAGGGTGTTTGCAAGGTCTAAGCTTCAGAAAGCTGCAAGATATCCCTGCAAATCTGGGGAATTTTAATGGAAGATGCGTGTGCCTGTGAAGATAGGGACTGTTAGCTGCCAGATACTGAGTGTGAAGGCAGTCCTTCCTAATGTGGGAAAGAACAAAGACTGAAAGTGTATTCTGGTTAAATCTAAATGGGTACAACTATGCAGAAGGTCTGTGGAAAGTTTTAAAGATGTATGGAAAGGTTGTAAATGTTTGAAATCTGAAGGAAAAGAAACCTCAGATACCAGCGTGTTTTTTTTTTTAATTTTACAGGAATGTGATTTGAATTTTGCTCTGTTTCTGATTAGAAGTCCTCTGTATCTGAAGAGCTAGGAAAGGTTGCTTGTAACTGGTTGGGGAGAATGCCTTTGCCACTCGGGACCCAGGAAGGGTCCTCCAGGGCTGATGAGTATTTTGGTCTGAGGCAAAAGAGCAAGTCTCTGCCCAGAGACCAGCCCTGAAAGGGCACATCAGTGCCAGCAGGTCAGTGGAGGCTCTGGTGGGGCTGAGAGAGTGTCTCAAACAGGATTTAAAAGGGCATGTCTCTGCCAGGAGACCAGTGGATGCACTGGCACAAGAGAATGCCTCTACTTGTGCATTGTTCTTCTGGAACTCTGTCTCTGTTTTGAACTTTGCTCTGTGTCTGCTCTGAAAAGAAATTGATGTTTCCCGGAGAAAGTTAAAACTTCACACTATGTGGGAAAGTGAACAGATAAAGTATAAGACATGGAAATGCAGTCTTAGTGGATATCAGAAGGACAAGGATTTTCCCTCACACTTGGTATTTTTCTCCCTACCTGATCCCTGCAGAATTTGGCATTCTGAAGGAGTGAGTGATGGCATAAGGTTTATTTGCATAAAACCAATAAGACCAGTCCTTAATGGTGGTTTTGTTAACCAAGATTTTGACTGGAATGTCATGCCCAAAGGAGGCATGTCTGGTGACCCAGAAAGCCTTGAGGAACTGGGATTAACTTGCAAAGTTTGTGGAAGCCCCGGAAAAGGGCCTGGTACCTTGGTCATTTGCATCGTTCGCGGCAGCCTTTCTAGGGAAGGAGTGACCGTTGCTTTCCTACGAGATGGCTAAAAAAGAACTGGAAGGCGCAATGGAAGCCTCAAAGATTTGAATGAAACAACGGATACAGGTGAAGGCAAATGGCAGATGTGTGGCTCAGCTCCTGTGCCCTAAAGGGCGCGCTAAAGCGTTTCCTTGTGGGAGTTCCAGCACAGTGGACTTAAGGATCATCTGTGACCCACGGCTGCTCTTGGTGTGTTTGTGCAAATGAACAGGCAAAATTAAAACTGGACTCATTGTCGTCCTTTTAATGACAATGAGGGTGATCTTAAGGAGAAAAGGCGTGGTTGTAGGGAAACCACAAGGCTCAGTGTTGAACATTGGATGAGTGCAGCTGTCTTGAAAGTTTGTTTGCATTTGGAAGTTAAAATTGAGTGTGTAACATGACAAAGATGCTCAATATACAGGCATGAGGACCTATTAATTGGCCATTGCTAAATGTTATTTCAGCAAAGGCCTTGCAACTGGATGTCTCCCCAAAAGGCAGTTTCACAAACTTGGAGACTGGTTTGTGGGTTGTGTATTGATAACATGTGTGTTCTTCCTTCTGTTTTCATAGGGTGTAAGCCTATGACCCCATTACCTGAGTGACTGCTTGCAATATAGGCCTCACTTAAGGAGTTCGTCTTCATCACTCCCCCCTGAGAGTCAATAGTTTGGCTGAACTAAGTGGTTGGGTTGGTGAAGGATTGGGGCGGTCTGTGGGCTTCACTTAAAACTGATTTTCCTTTTTTGCCCTAATGGCTCAGACAAAAAGGGCCCAGGAATCTGAAAGGGGGGAAATCCTAAAATATTCCCCTCACCCCAAGCTAAATATAATGGGGCAAAAAGGCTTTGGACAGGTGTAGCATGCCTTGAGCACCTTACTCCAGATAAGCCATTTTTTTCTTAATGAGGAACTTTGAAGAATTGATCTCTGCCTTTGTCATTTAGTGGTTATGTTTTAATTGTGCCTTCTAACCCTCTTGCCAAATCTGTTGCCTCCAGTGTATGACAAGGTTGCCAACTATCCAGTAATGCCAGCCTTTGACATCGAACCTGCCACTACCTGGGGATAGGCAACTGACCAGAGCTCTGCAAGGTTCTTCCCCTTATAGGAAGGCCACCCTCTATGACACAGGCCCCACTCTTTTAGGGACACCTGGACCCAAGGGTAGGTAAGACAGTAGCCATGTCCAGCGAGAAGCAGCTGCAACAAGATAATGAGACCATAGCCCATTGTCCTTTATAAGATTATAAAGGGTTTTATCTGAACGGGGAGAATTATAGTGGTGTGCTGAGCTGAAAGTCCCCCCAAATGGAGAAACCCCCCAAAGCTCTCACTTGAGCGATGAGGGAAGCAGAGTAGGGCCACTGAGAGCTACTTTGCCTGT
>PVKM010032213.1:0-16492 GCA_004027735.1 Carollia perspicillata
TTCTTGCTTTTAAAGAAATAATTCTCACCAAAGCACAAAAGGTAGGTCCAAAAGCATGTTTTCCACAATGTGAGAAGAGAAGAAACGCAGAAATGAAAGAAAAACAGTAATCATTGGGGAAAAACTAGTAAATCCATTCACAAGTGTGGAGAAAAGTGCCGAACGGCTGGCGCAGGGCGGGAGCGTGTGGAACCGAAGAAGAAAAGATATTACTCGTATTAGAGATCCGACCACTTCAAAAAGCAGCAGGAGCTGGACAAATAACTCTTTCACTGACAAGAATGAGAAGGCATAGCCAGATTTTTATAAAATATATCGTAAGTCTTCCCTTGAATGTATAATGACTAGTTTTAGTCAAGATTTAGGGCTCCTGCCACATTGAACAAAAGGAGCACAGCAACGTTTCAGTATTTCCAGAAAATTGTCTGGGAGGAGAAAAATAAGCAACGAGTGAAGATGGCTAATAAATGAGTTGAGGTGGTAATAGGATTTTCCCATTATTTTAAACTTAAGGCTCGTTTACCTCTTTTGCCCTGCCCGATTGTCTGAAGAAAGGTAATTTAAGTTACCTCTCAACTAAAGAAGGAACGACAATCAAGTTATTTTCATAATATCTTTAAAGCTGTTATTTAATTTCCGGATCCTCAGGGAGGTGATACGGGAGGGGGAACAGTGCCTCCTGGTGGCAGCCCTGTGTGACCCTGTCTCCTTCCCCCTGGGAGGCTTCCTTTCCTCCCCTGCCACGTCTGTGCTGTTGGTTTTGGTGGGGGAATGGATAGCTCAGGGATCTGAGCAATTGACCAGCTGCTTATTGTCATCTTAGTTGCCCCCAAATAGTTGTGACACGAAGGACAATCACGGTGCGTGTGCATGCTATGACTCACGGGGACCCTACGTCGCATCTTATTCTGGTGACTGAAGCGAGTGCAAGCCGCAAAGATCGTTTTCCTCCTTAGTTTAAGGCTTAGATTCGAAGCAGACCTGCTAGTCCCCTTATTTCTTCCCTCTCAGCTCCTGCGGTCTCACTTCTCTGATGGCAAGAGAAGAAATATAATGATGAATACAAGGTATGAAGAGCATATCTCTTGACATGAGAACAGAGAGCTTAAGCCGTCAAAACTGTGGTTCTTTATTCTTGGACTCTACTGTGGCCTTGCTAGGTTTCCTGACAGCCTCTCACCTCCTCAAGGAGGAGTTAGGTTGCCGTTACAGGGAAGAGATGGGGTCAGTGTGGCTTGGTTGGTTGGAGCATTGTCCTGGAAATCAAAAGGTCATGGGTTCGATTCTCTGCCTGTGCCCATGCCTGGGTTGCAGGTTCGGTCCCTGGTTGGGGCGTGTGCAGGAGGAATGTTCCTATCAATGTTTTTCCTTCTCGCCCAGTGTTTCTTTCCCTCTCCCTTTCTCCCTTCCTTCCCCACTCTCTAAAATCAATAAGCATGTCCTTAGGTGAGGATAAAAAATGCTGTAGGGGAAGAAAAAAGCAGCACACACTCAAACTAAAGCAGACAAACAGTTGTACTACCTAAGCAATGTATGCCAAAGAGAGAGAATAATTGAAGAAAGATAATTCCGACAGGTCATTTCAGTTAGGACGGTTTGTTGGTTGGTTCACTTGTTCATCCAGATGTTACAGAGTGCCTACCAATTATCAGACGTCTCCTGCTTTAGGGACTAAGACAGACAAGGAGTCTTTATTTATGGAGTTTACATTTCGGTTGGGTGAGAGAAATAATAAACAGTAGACGCACAGCTGGCTAACTTAACTTCTTCTTCCGGTAAGACTGATGAAGAAAATAGAATGTGGAACTGTGATTGCGAATGGAAGGCGGCTGAGCGAAGCCCGCTGGCATCGTTAGGGAAGGTTTCACCGTTCAGTGAATGTTGATTTGGTGTCTGCGGGGTGCTGAGCATTGGCACCCACTCATCGCTGCCTCTTTTACCAAGAGCGCTCCCTCTGGTTCCTGGGTGACTTCCATTCCTTTGGCGCCACCTGAGCTGCTGTCCTTCCTAGTCACCACCTTCAGGCTAAAGCATGTGACTGACTGGTGCCTACTCTTCAAGACCGCTGGGTCAGGTGAGATCATGTACAGAGCATTCTCTTATCACCTCCATTAAACAGATATTTATTGTACACCTTCTAAATGCCAGGTATATATCTGTCATCAGTGAATAACACACACACACACACACACACACACACACACACACCCCCTATAGAATTTACTCTCTATTCACAGATACATTATGGTTTGATTCCTCGTCTCTTTAATTTTTAACAAAAAGGCAAATTTAAGGCCAGCATTCCTATACGGAAATCATTTTTCTTTGTGCTCTATTAAGCTGGGATTTAAAATATTTGCAAAGCAAATGCTGCATTACATTTATTTAGAGGCGCATCTCACCCAACATTCTTATATCTTTCATAATTGCTTTGCTGTTACTCAGGTTTGGCCACTAAGTGAAATGAGACCCTATTTCAATTTGACTGTGTAGTGTTTTATATTTCTAGCCTTCTGGTTTACCTGAAGATTTTGTTTTCCATTTGTCTATTTTTGAAGTTACTTATTATACTCTAAGTGGGCCTGAAGCTCTCTCTTGCACATGCCTTATAGTTCAATCCACGACCTCAAAGCCGCTATAGCCAGGTGGGTCTATTTATCTTCCTACTTTTTAATGTATTTCAGCAGACTAAGTAATATTGGTTGAAGATGCAGAAACATACATCTTATGAGAAAATGGGCCAGCTTAACATTTTCCACTCGGAGATGGGCATATTGCCCATCTCTCCCATCGCAATGAAATGATTCCTTGCCTTGCAATGATTAATGAGAAAAAGGTAACTCTTTCCCTCAGCTAAACTCTACAGATTAAAGAACCAATAGAAGAAATAAAAGTTGTTCATAGTTTTTCCGTGACTCCAGTGGAGGTTAGAATAACCAGAAACTGATGGGCCATAGAGTGTCCACGTCTCTCTCCGTGAAAGAACCTCATGCCCCTGCCATTGTGGGAACTGCTCATAGGCAAATGAACAGCATTCGGATTGCCCAGGGAAACAGTATCCAGCGAGCAAACAGAATCCGTTTGTTAACATTTACCCTACGATATGCGCTCATGATTTCTGCAGTGAACACAAATTAAGGGATATAAAATTAATACTGCACTTTAGGTGTCCCTTGAGAAGTGTTTTGCTCAATTAATCAAAAGAGAACACACAGATTCAAATCAGAAAAGGAAATCAGTATAGGAACTAAGAAATGTCGGGTACCATAGTTCAAACAAAAAGCATCTTTTAAATGAGAAGAAAATAAGTTTATCTTGTGTCGATTCAAATCCCCCATATCTTCTCCCAGTGAGAACAAAGTAAGGTATGAAATATTGTGAAATTCTCTCCACTTCATAGTTTTAAAAATGGGCAATACAGTCGCAGTAATTCGAGGCTCGGAGGAAAGGTCATGTTTGGAGGTCACAGGGTGACCAGGTGCTTTCAGATTTCTGGCCGTGGGGCTGCACAGAATCCAGATGAGGGCCGGCAGGTGCCCGACGGAAGGAGAATCAGTGGGTAAGAACGAGGGTGGTAGTGAAATAACGCAAGGAAAGGATGAACCGCGACGAATAATGCAGATGGGGGTATGTTGGATTGGCCAATGGTACCTATTTTGTAGTGTGGATTTGGGAAATGTGATTGTCTAGCCTATGTGTCAAGATAAGCTGCTGTTTTCTGCTTCCTGAGATTATCGAGAGCAATCAGGCAGGTGCGTGGAAGAATTTTTTTTCTTCTTCTGCCATCTAATCTACTTTCCATCATTGTTCCACCAGACGATGAACTTCTGACAGGCAGATAGATACGTGATTACCAACCATTATGTTTTAGCCACCATAGCATTGGTTCTGCTGATATTTTTACCACCATGATAACCACGACAGTGAAAGGGCAGTGCTTATGGCCAAGGATGGAGTTGTAGCCGCATGAGTTAGAAATTAATCCATCTGAGGGTCTGCACAATTTAATTCAGAGACTGCTGGTTTTAGGTTTGAATTTTGATTTTTTTCTTTTGAGGGTATTTTTCATACTCAAGGACAATACTTAGCCCTTGCCTGTCAAAGGTGGAAAATTCTGCTTCATCCACGGGCCCACGAGAGGAGGCTCTCTGAACTGAGTTTAACATCCAGCTGGACAGAGTCAGGGTTCAGTAGAGAAACACCTGTGTCGATAGGGGCTGGGGTGCCCTTGGGGGATTTTCTCCTAAGGAACACAATATTGCTGGCTGTGAAGATGTCTATTATTGCAGGGTCAAGGGGATGGCAAAATAAGAATAAGGAATCAATTCTGGGCAGCCAGAATCTTATTTCTCCCGCTGGCACATGCAGCGCTTGGGAATTCTTATGCAAACATGAGTCAATAAATGTTTTCTCCATTAGAATTATATATGAAAGAAAGAATTGCATATTTGCTCAGGGATATTGAGTTGCAGATTAAGATGCTTTTAACGCCTGACTATTCAAAAGATGCTGGTAGGGAAAATGATTTATTTGAGAATGTAGTAACAGTTTCAGGCAAAGGGAAATTTCCATTTTTTTCTCTTCCCTTTTTTTCTTGGTTTGCTTGTGTTATAAGGCCACGGTATCTTATTTGATCCTGTATAGTGAAACTCTCAGCAATGATAGAAATGTTCTCTATCTACACTGTCCAACATGGTGGCCACCAACCATATGTGGACACTAAGCACTTGAAATGTGGTTAATGTGCCAGGGAAATAAATTTTATATTTTATTTAATTTTAGATTATTGAAGTTTAAATAGCTACATGTTGCTAGTGGCCACCACACTGATAGGGAGATCTAAGAGATTGACTGAAACCATAGGTGATAAATTCATCTTCATTGATTACATTGCGTAGATGCTAGAATTAGAATTATTAAAATGTCACAGAGTGTTATCACTTTATAAAAATGAATTTACTTTGCCTTTTACTTTTTAAACCAAGGGAGGAACATGACACTTTCATAAGCACTGTAGTCAGTGTGCTTTCGTGAATAATTTTACTTCTCCTATTTTGCGTAGGAAATCGATCTCCGAATCATACCAAGAGAAGTACCTTCTCCTGGAGAAGACACAGCACGACCCTCGGTAGTAAATGAACGTGAACTCTCAGAAGGTTGCAGTGTCTTGGCTTTGGTCAGGAGTACAGTCGCTTGCTTCCACAGTCAGAACTGTCAAAGCGTTGGGTGATAGAAATCAGGGGAAGGTTTCAGATGTGGTCGAATTTTGCATGACAGTGATATTTTTTGTCAGAAGTTAAAGAATAGATCTTTAATGATTTTTTACTGATTATTATTACAGAGTGTTCTGTTATATGATCTTTTGCATTCACCTGTTAACTATAGTATCGTAAACCAAAACCTCACTTCAAATCAAGAAATCAGGATGATAAGGATAACATAGTCTATTGTAATCTCGTAAACATAGCAATATTTGTTCATAGTAGATAATTTATACCAGGCCAAGAAAAAATGCAAAAAGATGCAAATATAAAAAAGAGTTGCTGAAATGAGTTTCTATTTCTATGAAATTCTTTAAGTGTGTACCAACCATGTCATTTATACTATTTGCAGCATTCTGGCATTATCTGGTGGTAAAAGCTTGCATTCCATAAGACATAGAAGTGGCTTTTATGTAAGAATTGTGGCCAATTATAACAGCAAGCATTGTGGACATTAACAATTTGGCCTTCACATGCTCATCCTCCCTGTTGCCATCCAAAGAGGACACTGCTGATGGTGTGTATGTGGGGGTGTCCCAATGGCTGATCGTAGCCAATTTTGTGCATCTCTTCCCAGCTCTGTTTGCAGTGACATAATGTTGGGAGCTTGAAATGGGCTGTGTTGGGAGTATTTACACTGAGCAATTGTCAAATGCTACAAACCAAGGCTGTTTCATTTTGGGAGAACTGGTTGTTAAACATTTACCGGATATGGAGGTGACCAGCTGGCTATTAATTGTAATGGTGGCAATAGAAGTAGAGGGAATGGGAGGTGAGAGAATTCTGTCCCCTTTCTAATCCTGTCTCCTCATTTTCATATTGTAAACAGGGGACCAGAATGTGTATGCCACAACATTCCACACTTACTGCTGTTGCCTTTATGATAAGCTTTGGATAATTATTTATGAGCCACCTATACAAACGGAGCCTCTAATGTGAAGCGTTGGAAGAAATTCGTAACTGAAGTGGCAACATCCCAAGGCTGCAAGTAAGCCTTGTCACTGAACCATCTTATTTAGGATCCTCTAATAATTGTAATGGTTGCCAACACACTCATGGAGAACATTGAGATGAGTAAGTTAGACATGGTTTTTAGTGGAGCCATCAATTAAACTCTCTGGGACTTCGTGGTGGATTTAAGAGTGCACAAAAGAAATATGCATCCATTCCAATACTAAAATTTAGGGAGTTTATTATATATATAGGGTTGTGTGCTCATTTCTGACTATTAGGTATAGTTCACTACTGCCTATAATTTTAGTCTCATTCTATTTCCATGTTCTTTTATAACCGTACTTTTCCTAATTTCCATAGACTGCAACCTCCTTTTGACTCAGGAAATGAAGAGGAAATGAGAGTGGGAAAATTGAGGATCCCCAGTAAAGCTAATACGTAGATTGCGAATATCTATGAAAATCTCACACTCTCTGTTCCATTTCCTTTTGTCAACTTCCTTCTACAAACGTTTTGCTGACACAAAATGTTGTTAGCTTTAAGAATTGCCTTCTAATAACACTATCTTTGTTTTTTTTCCTTAACTAAAAGAGAAGTGAAATTGCACTCAAGATTTCTCAGAATGAGTTTTTACAGCAACACTTTTTACTAAAGGGAATTTATTCCCTCCCCCACTCCCCGCTTTCCTCATTTTGAACATTTACCATTTAATAAACTCTCCCATATGGTACCATAGTACTCCTTCTCCTAGTTAAAGTAAAAAATCTTAAAATCATGCTTTCCAGCACATTTGGAGAGAAACTATCAGATGACATTTCCTATCTTAATATAGTCCAGAAAAATCTCTGTCCTGTGCGATCATAGACAATCATCCCAATAAACTTCAGTTAGTTTCCATTATAAATGAATACAACAGTGGACAATCATATAGGCCAAAAGATTTTGGGCCTGAGAGTGTGTTCCGGGAGGTGCGGTGCCAAAGTCTGACAGCTGCTTGTTTTTCTAGAGAGACTAGGAGTGTCTGCAGCACTGATATCTTTTCTTTGGAAAGCTTAAAAATTTTTTTTTTCCTTTGCAACAAAAATTCTGCTTCAGGTGATGATCAACACATGGTAAAACAATAATCCTGGAAGTCCGATCCCCTCATTTGGGTAAGCAGGGTTAGAGATAAGTAAGAGTTCAATTTCCCTTTCTCAACTGGGAGCTCACACATCTCTGAAAGCAATCGCCTTTTGGAGCACATGGCAACAAAAATAGTTTCGCTCCTAGGAACATCCGAGAGGCACAAGTCATTCTGCAGTGGTTTGTCTCAGAGCTGGACTTAAGAGACTAAAGAAAAGGCAGGAAGAAAAAAAAAAGACTTTGACAATGAACAAGACTTAAATGAAATAAAACCGACAATACTTCATGTAGCAAATACTCAACAAGTGCGTACGTGTAGTTTATGGTGATCAGTTTGATTCTAGATAGGCTGGCTTAGGAAGCATTATGGTGAATGGTAATTTTTTAAATAAGCACACTTCTTATCCTAACATCTAAATGGCAGAGTCAGAAATTTCTGTGCTAGAACCCTAGCTTCTCTTGGGCTAAGTTTTTAAATTTTGTAAGCTTTAGTTTCTTTATAAAATTAGGATAACCACTGTACCTATGTCACGGGTTTCTTACTGTTATTATTTATTTTTATTTTCTCCAAGTCATACTGTGATCTTACTTGTTTTCATATCTGTTGCCATCATCTTATCCCTTCTGCCTATCATTTCTTGCCTGCAACCTTGCAATAATTTCCTATTGGTCTTCTTCCCTGGCCTGATTATCTCATTTCCCCTCCTATCACACAGAAGCCAAAGTGACCAGCAGCAAACAACAGAATCAGCTTATGTTCCCCTCTCCTTTAAAGTCACTTGACATTTTCCTTTTGCCCTTGGAAGAAAATCTAAACTCCTTTTCATGGTCGGCAAGGACTTGAGAGATGTCTCCCCCTCTACTGCATCTTCTCTGGGCCTTTGCACCTACTGTCCCTTCAGCTTGGAATGGCTTTTCCCAGTTCATGGTATGTTGTCATTCCCAAGTTCATTGCAGTGGTTCCTCTACTTAGTGAGTTTCCTTACTGCTTGATCTCAATGGTCCTCTCCTATCTACTGCCAATCTCATCACCACATTGGTTTTCTTTTTCTGTAAAGATAGCTTTTTAAATTTTACTGCTCTCTTTATCTTTTTCTCCCCATAGGAATGCAAGCCTCCCTGGGGGAAGGCACCTTCAATGTTTCTTGTTCACCATCCTACCTCCGGGACCCAGCGATGGCGTACAATGCAGCTGTCGTGCATAGTAACACCTACACTTATTGAGAACTCTGATAGGCACTCTTTCAAGGGCTTTACATGCACCCACTGGTAATTATCACAATCAGTGAGGTAGGATTTTACCCCATTTTATATATGAGAATTGAAATATTGTGGCAAAGCTCATTTCGTTAAACACTGTTAACATTGACGTTACAACCAAGGCAGACTAGCTGCCGAGTCTCACACTAAAATTATTTTAAAATAAAATAAAGTTATTTCACTCAATCCTGATTAATATTTGTTGAATAAATGGATATTGGGTGATCAGTATGTGACTTGCTCCTAGGAAATGTTAAAAATAAAGCTATTATTAATATTATTTCTATTGGAACAATTTTATTTCAACCTTGGCTTCCTTCCTCACAGTCAAAGTGACCAGGGGGTGAATTCAGGTGGTTAGGAAGTTGAACCGTCTAGTTCGGGGACCTTCCCTGGAGCTTGCCATCTGGAGCGATTCTGTGGCAGACACGCCATGAGTCAACTCGCCTATTTGGCTGAGGCTCTTTCCAACAGCCTTGTGGAATACAAATCTTCATTTGAAATGTGAGGATCTAATGCTCCTTGATGTTTCACAAATCTTACTTACAATCAGTGTCACGCTTCTGTGGAAGCCATAGCATATATTTCAGTGGCTGGAAGTCATTTAAAAGATTTTCTAGAGATTTCCTACTTTTAAATCGGAAGCAGAATAAGTGCAGTGGCTGGGTGATGGAGGAGAGACTTCAGAGCTGGGTCGCCCTGTAATTCTCTCCTCTGTCTTTTGTTGTTCTTGGCTCATGTCAATCGAGGTTGACCTTTAATTTAAAAAAATGAAGTAATTAAAGGAGGTAAATACTTACTTAAATTAAAAATTGCTGCCCTGATTTGGATTAACAATACCCTCCAAAAGACTAGGTAATGTGTCAGGTAAGAGAAAGAACACCTGGGCAGAATTTGGTTCACAGAGTGGTGGATTCCTCGCCTTCACCCTCAAGGTTAGAGGATCCTAGTGATTTTGTCTCACAAGATTACTATGAAGGTGTAAAAATAATGACACATGTGAAATACTCATGCAGTGACAAACACTTAGTAAATAGAATTATTTGTCCCAATCCATTTATAAATATAAAACTATTTTGAGACATTTTATTTTTTTGTATTAGAGACTTCTGGAGACCTAGCAGGATATGTTGAGAATGACTGAACCTCTTTTTTTAAAAAAAGAGAACAATATAAAAATTACTGTAGTTTTATGTGTATCTAGTGATATATAGAGGCCATGTGTACTGAGTAGGCATTATTTTTGTTGTTACAAATCTCTAAGAAGTTGTCCATGTGCTTTAATCTTAAGGAAGAAGCCTTAAAACACCCAAACCGAGAGTGGTCTGGATTCTCTCTTTTGTTGCCACGAGTGTGGCCTCGACAGAAAGAGCTGCTTATTACATTAAGTCCTTTATTACAGAACCCAGATGGTTCTCATTTGGACGCGTTAATCTGCCAATGCTGTCTGGCGAACTTGAATACTCAATACCTGCAGATTTGCTTGTTTGTTTTGTTTTGTTTTTCATGGTCTGGCAATTACAAGATGGAGGGGGATGAAAGAGAACACCGAAGGTGTATGCGGTGGTGTGGTTATAATTTATGGGATTTCAAGTGGGTAAGGGGAGAAGTGGAATGTCAGGGGTATCCAGGAATAAAAGGTAGCGGTGATATGAATTGGAGGTCCTGGCAAGGGCTAAGGGCTATTTGAATTGAGGTGCAAGAGGAAGTGAGCTAGAAAGACCCAAGGTGATGGTCAAAGAAGGGGAATCTTAAAATTGAGATTACGAAGAAAATGCTGTTGGTGCTGGTGACAAAGTCTAGCTGTGCCCATGGGAATGATTGCAGATTCGTAAGTTCTATATGTATGTTTGTGTGTGTGTGTTTTAATATGTTATCAGGAAGGAAAGAATAGTACTATATAACCGTATCAGGGAGTACTTGATCTATATAGATTTTCTGGACATAGGCAACGAGAAAAATAGTATATGATTTTATTGCATCTCTATAAAAACATAGTTTTGATACTAGTTTAATTAATATCATAAAGGGATCCATGGCTGATGATAACATCTCTGAATCTACAAAAATGAAGAACTTGGAAAGTGTCTTAATCTCACTAACATTGATATACATGTCAAAGTCCCGAAATGTTCGGTCACTGTGCAGATCACTGCCCTTCTGGAACTTACTCAATTCAGAGACATTTCTATCTGGTTTCTAGGCAGTTCTTTTAGCAACAAAGCAGTAGCTCTATGAATACAAAGTGATTTACGAATAAACCAGACCTATAGCTTTCCTGCTGTTCTCCTGACCTTTGAGAGTCAAATGCAAAATTCAATATCACAGGCAACAAATTTTCATAGGGCCAAGACATGACCTGGAATTACTTTCATTGCATTCTGATATGGATAATCGCAGCTTGCACTCTGTATATAGATAATCATAGTTTGTTCAGATCAATGGGTTTCTATTATTTCCTGCTTGACAGAACTGGTTTAAGTTCAACTTTAAATGATCTCATTTGTTGGAAGGGTGTTGGTTTTTAGCATGTGCCGATGACACACTACTATCCCAAAATATTATTTCCATAATATTTTGATGTCAATACAATGTTTATAACAACTGTATTATTCAGAATGCAGATTTATGTTTAGGATACAATTAGATTCAATTATCCCTAGTCTTTTGTCAATGGCATTTCAGTTTTTTTTTAAAAAAATCTCTCTTTCCTTATTTATTGTCTGTTTACATTCCACTGAATCTATAAAAGTCAGAACTTTGAAAACTGTCTTACTCTTAACTAACCATGTGACAGAAAAGAATGGAGGCAGCATATGGCAGTCTGTCCTTGCTCCACAAACGTCTTTGCCTTCTTTCTGTACTAAATCCTCTGATCGGAGTTCATTGGCCGCTTACATTTAGACAGCTTTCTCCACTACTTAATTGTACTTCCAAATAGAATTCCTTGCCTCCTGAAGCTTTCAAGAGAAGTTCTGGGCCCATGATTTTAACCCTCTTTTTGGCCCCCAGCTCAAGCCCCAGCCAAGTTAAACTTGGCAGCAACGCCCCACAGGTAAAAATGGCATAGCATTTATATTCATTTACGTTGTCACGTGCTATGTGAGGCTGAATGTGAATGACGCTGGAAGGAGAAATCCAGGTAAGTCAAGTGATGCAGAAATTTAATAGAGAGTTAGGATCTGCCAAAGATGTTTCTTTGCTTTTATTTGCTTTGAGATGATATTTAACTTTCAGGATCTTCTCCAATTTTAAGGATCAGAGGATATAAAGTCTCTTTATACTTGGAAACTATAAATGCTCTTCCTTGATCAGAGCTATAATGCTTTTTTAGCTTTCTGATGAAGTTTCTGGTTCAGGTCTCAAAACGTAGATGGATGGGAAAGGACAGAATACATTAAAGAAAAAATTTTAATATTGATTTTTCTTTTGAGAAGGATTAGTGTTAGCTATCTATCTGGTGTGATTTCTGACTTCTTAAATCTCTGAAATATTTTCTCCATTAACTCCTTGCTGTCTGGTATTTCCCCATTACCTCCCCCCGCCCCCACACAATGATTTAAACTTTATCCACAGTTGAAATACAAATGCCTATATTTCACCTGGCTACCCATGCTGGGCAAGTGTAATAGGGTTTGCAACTCGCTAAGGCAGGTTTTGAAGGAGAGCCAGTGGAAAGGGTGACGATAGTGAACACTACTCACTCTCAAGTTCTTGCAAACTTTCGCCTATGGAGCACCAACCATTTTCCTGCCTGGCTTTCTTCCTCTCTCCTCCCTTCCCTCCTCCCTTCCCTCCGTCCTTCTTCTCCTCCCTCATTCCCTCTCTCCTTCCTTTCCTTTGCTTGCTTTTCCTGACTATATTCCTGTCGAACAGACTTTCCATTAATTACGTTCAGTAAACTTTCCAAGATACGTCTCCATTTTGAGGATTCTGTTTGATATTTATTTTTATTTTCTCTGCACAGTTGACTCCTTTTATCAGCAGAGGCATGTTTTTCTTTTCGCCTCACAATTTTTTTCTTTAATAGACAAAGGAACTGTTTCCCCTTCTTCCATTTATAGGGTAGAATACAGTATTGCTTTAGAATGAACAAGAGCTGATTTTCTTTTGCTGGATCATTATCTGTCTGATATGTCTATTAACTCTCTTCTTGGAATTTGTAATCTCTTTGTTTTATTCTGTGTTCCTTTAGGCTCTGATTCAATGTTTGGCCTACATCGTCTGTTTCTGTGCTATTTTCAAATGCATCCACTGTGTCCGTAATAGTGTCGTTTTGGCCCCCAGTGTGGCTTTTTGGCCGTGCGATCTTTGTTCTGTTGTCTGTATCCTTTCATCTCGGATGTCTTGTTTTATTGCTTTTCTGTTGTCCATGAGTTCGTCCAAAGTGCAAATAACTCATTGTAGAGATTTTTTTCCCTGTTCGTTGGGTAGTGTTTAATTCCCCAATTGATTTTTCATTTTTGTTCCTCCTCCCCACCCCCTTTAAATTTCAATGAACTGCTGTTCCTTACTTTGTTTGGAATTTAAAATAAAAATGAATTACATGTTTCATATAATAAGACAATATCATAGAAGTTTACAAAGAAGAATTGCTTCTTTGCTACACTCCTCCCTCCCCTGAGGTTGCAGTTGTTAATAGTCCTATGTGTATATATATGTTCGTAGTGTTCCTTCTGCCATGAACACATACTGATATATATATCATACAGTATGATACAACATAGTGTAGTAGAGCACCACCAAATGCATAGAATCCTTCATACATATTAATTTAGGTAGAACTCAGATGTAATTCTGCCACAAAGTCTTTCTCAAATAACTATCTACATGTCACCTCATCCACTTATCTATAATTTAGCATTTAGTTGGCAATACAAGGCAGTTTGTGATATCTGTGTAAATATTAGGATTAATACCAATACTAATAGGCACTGAGTATTGATTATTTATTGACGTGCCAGGCACAGTGGCAGGCAAGCCCAGACATAAATTTCCAATAGGCAGGAACAATGTATTTGAGGTCATTGTAACCCCATTCTATAGTGTGTCTGCATAAAAAGAGCATTGAATTGCATTTCCCTTATGTATTTTCACATATCGGTTAACCATCTGTTTCTTGGGGAAAAATTTCTGTTAAGGGCCTCTGCCCATTTTTGAAATTGAATTGCTTGATTTTTGATTGTTGAGCTATATGCTTTTTTATATATTTTGGATGTTAGTCTCCTTAGTGGAGGTATCACTTGCAGATATCTTTTCCCATTTGGTTGGTTGCCTTTTAGTTTTGTTGATGGTTTTCTTTGCTGTGCAGAAGATTTTTAGTTCAATGTAGTCCATTCACTTATTTTTGCTTTTATTTCCCCTGTCTTTGGGGTCAAAAACCACTCTGAGACAAAGGTTCACCTGCAGCATTATTCACATCAGCCAAGAAATGGAGACAACCTAAGTTTCCTTCAATGGACAATTAGATAAAGAAGGTGTGATATATACATATATATATAATGGAATACTATGCAGCCACCTAAAAGATGAAATATTGTCATTTGTGACAACATGGATGGATCTTGAGAGTATCGTGTTAAGTGAAATAAGTCAGGTAAAAAAGGATAAGAATCACATGCTTTTAACCCATATGTGGAATATAAAACAGAAATGAACAAACCAAAGAAGCAAACTCATAGACACAGACATTTGTCAGGTAATTACCCGAGAGGAAGGTAAAGGAAATCAAATGCATGGTGATAGGAGGAAACTAGACTTTGGGTGGTGAGCCCACAATGCAGTATACAAATGATGTATTATAAAATTGTACATCTGGAAGGTATATAATGTAATTAACTATCCTAATATTATCCTAATAAATTTAATTTTAAAAAGCTGATATGTATTCTTTAATAGAATGACAGTAGTTGATAACATTTACTGATTACTTATTAGGTGCCATATACTGTCATAATAATTTTGAAAGATTACATTGTTTAATCTTCATAATTATCCTTATTACCCCCAATTTCAGAACAAGAAATTGAGAACCTTCCCCTAATACTATGCTGCTTGTAATAAAAATACAGCATTTTGATTTTATGTTCATTAGCATAATTTTTATGCTAATATTAGCAACTTAATTTCTTAGCATATAGTATCTGCTATTTTATTTCAATAATATAATGTATGGCACACTATAATTTTATAAGAAACTAAAGGAAAATATATGGGAGAAAATATGTTTTCAATGATATGTGACCTCCAGTGGTTGAGTGTCAGCCTGTGAATCAGAGGGTCATCGGTTCGATTCCCAGTCTAGGACACTGCATGCTTGGGTTGCGGGCCAGGTCCCCAGTAGGGGGCACACGAGAGGCAACCACACATTGATTCTCACTCTCTTTCTCCCCCCTCCTCTCTCTAAAAATAAATAAAATCTTAAAAAAAGAGAGAAGCTATGCCAATATAACTATTGATTGGGGTAACTGTTCAGGAATAAAAAAGTTATAGAGATACATAAACTTGATCATCACCTTATTCAAGTTCAAGTGACTGCAGCAAAAATTGATATTAGAAAAATTACAAAATAACACACATGTAAGTTTGATAAATTTTATAGAAATAAAATTATTACATCTGATCAAAGAATGAGAGAAAGCTTACCCATGGATGAAGTGGGATAACTTTTTTAAGGTTAAATTCCTGTAGAGATTTGTTGATCTAGAATATTAACATTTAGTTTAGCTTCCTCCTCATTTTCACAGGGCGGAATTGGGCATGAACAGGTCATGAAACCTATAGGATTTTTAAAGAGTTCACTTGAATACACTCATAACTCCAAGCATATCTATGTTACTCTTAGCTTCAAAATTATTTATTGGTTTACCATCACAGCATCCTAGACAGTTGGGATCAAAATATTATCCTCACTTTGTAGGTCGCTTTAGGCACAGACCAGATAAGTGCCTTATCAGAGATTGCTGGCAAGCTTCAGGCAGAGCAGGAATTAGAACGTCAAACTCTGGGTGCTTCATCTTGGGTTTAGTGGAGGGATGCACGCTGACTCCCGGGCAAACCCCACAGCAAATGGCGAAGCAAAGGTGGAACCAAGAATCAGATCTACCTGCATTTGCTTGAGGCTTTCATTGTGAGTTTCTGTGTGTCCGGGGGGAGTTAGGGATTCAGGAGCCCATAAACCAACCTCCAGATAATAACATAAACAATCCATTTTTCAAGTTCATATATTTCTTTGTGCTGACAGTCTCATCTCCCCAGTTCACTGCCAAAGGCTAGTACTGTGTGTTAGCTTTACGGGGAAAATCTCCTTCACTCTGGAAAACAGCTCCAAAATAAAATGACGTTTTTCTCTAGTTAAGCGTATAGCTAACTCTGTTTACTATAGAAAAGTGCAGTGAATCCTGAAAAAGATCTATGATTCTACTATAAATTCTTTAAAAGCAACCTATGTTAGGCAAAAGGTATCAATCAGCCAAGTGAAATTCAGCACGATTGGAAAGCCAGAGCGCTGTGATGAAGGCGAGACCGGAGCCGAAGCACTTCCGGTTTTATACTGTAAACAAAAAGTTATGCTGAACACGCTCAGATTCTGGAGTTGCATGGTTTTTAAAGAAAGTTATGAAAAGATAACTTGCCCAGTATTTTCTTGTCATAGGCAAAGTGGCAAGTTTGATTTGTGAAGATTGTCAGTTGCAATAAAACAAATGAGAACATTGTCACTTCACCTAATAAGTAATCTGATGTCATAAACTCTTATCTCAACCCCAAACATTATTGCGAACTACAGAAAGAAGATTCCAAAACTACAAGACACTAGAACTTACCTGCTATGAATTCACTGAAAAGGAAGAAAGGGAGAGGTGATTAAAAATGTAATTTGTTTTTTACTTATTAGG
>PVKM010032214.1:0-16462 GCA_004027735.1 Carollia perspicillata
ATCGTTCAAACGCTGGGCCGGGCCGGGCGCGCCCGCAGGCGTGGGTAATTTGGTTGCTGATCCTAAAGTGGGTGACTCGAGAGGCTGCGAGTGGCTGGGCGAGAGGTGTATTCTGGCGTGGAAAAAGGCGTATTGAGGGCTGGTGGCAGGAGGCCGGTGACTGGGAGCCGGTATCAGGGGGCTGCGTGTGGGGGTCGGGAATGTGGGGCGCGGCGCCGAGGGCCGGGGACTCGGGGTCGGGGGTGGGTCAGGGTCTGGGGGTTTGGAGGAGGTGAGGCGAGGACCGCGTGCTCGGGGCTTGGGCTTTCGGAGTCTTCCGTAGCGCGGAGTCGGTTTGAGCCGCGGCCTTGGGCTGCGTCGCGACCCCCACTGCCGTTCTGTTCTGATGAGTACCAGTGTCTCTGCCCGCTGCAAACCGCCAGCTCTTCTGGAATTTAGAGTCTGAGGGATCCTTCAAAAGCGAAGAGCTTGCTTAAGTGCCCGTTGGCACAAGCTCGGGCTTCTCTCTGCTTAATGGAAAGTTCGGTCTGTACTACACCTTAGATTCTGTGGTCTTTCCCAACCCCCAGGGTCTAATATGTATTTCACACTCCTAGTTGATACAGAATGGCTACTGTGATCTTTGTGGATAAGGAAAACGGAGAACCGGGCACCCGTGTGAGCCCTAAGGACCGACTGAAGCTGGGATCCCGGCCTTGTAAGTATACAGGCAGCATTCAGGTACACAGGTATTGTGGATCAATTGCGGATGTGCCCTGGAGTCTAGGGATGCATTTAGTGTACTTTCCGTAGGCAGTTGGAATCAAGTTTGCCGAATACAGACATACCTCCTTTTATTGCACTTCGCAGATGTTGCATTTTTTTTTTACAAATTAAGGGCAAGACCAAGCAGCAGAAAGATTGTGACTCGCTTTGTACTTGCTTTGGTCTGCAACTGAACCTGCAATATCTCTGAGGTTTGCCTGAACTGCTATTACAACGTGCTGGTTATGAGTCTTTTGCATGTTCAATATTCGAATGAGATTGCCCATTGCCATGCCATGGTCAGAAATGGGGGTTGAGTTTGCAGTCAGAATTAGGCCAAGTTGATACACAGTCAGCCCTCAAGTTGCACAGATGTGTATTGCCCAAATAATCGTATGGTACTTTTTTTTTTAAGCAGTCAAAGCTTTAGATGGGAGATCACAGATTTCAACAACACATGTTGGCAAAATGTTTGGTGCTCCACCAGCCTTACCTAAAGCTCCCAGAAAGGCTTTGGGAACTGTCAACAGAGCCTCTGAAAAGTCAGTAAAGAGCAATGGACCTCTCAAGCAGAAACAGACAACCTTCCCTGCTAAAAAGGTAAGTATTGTCCATAAAGACACTAAGTTTAAACACTTCAGCACTTTGACTCTTAAAATGACCTGGCATCCTATCTGGCTTTCTTCCCAGCGAGTAGGGCAAATATAGGCTAGCAGACATATTGGCAGAGGAGAATCATACTGTTTTGCGAACTTCCTCTGTACCTGGAGATCAGAAGCCTCTGAAGCAGCTGGCGGATATTTTTGCCTCACCTGCCCTTAATGTCTTGAAGCAGATTGGTTGGTAGCGCAGGCTGACCTCAGAGATATTGAGGGTTGGGTTCCAGGCCACAGGCCACCATAAAACAAGTAGTGCCATAAAGCGAGTCCTTTTTTGGAGGGTCTTGGTTTCATTTTGTTAAGCGGGGGTGGGTGGGTGGGGGGGCTATACATATATATATATGAAGTGCAGTAAAGTGAGTGTGATAAAATGAAGTATGTTTGTATCTACTTACACATACAGGAAGTGCTTTGCATGTAATAGCTCAGGTGCTGCCATCCTCCACCCCACCTCCCAGAGCAAACACCAACACCGTTAGGTGACAGTTTGTTAGCACGTTGACCTCTGTGTTTGTGTACTAGACAGTGAGCTAGCGCTATACAGGTCCGTGCATCCCAGACTGAGAAAGATGACTTGGGCGTGTGGATTAACACTTTATTCGAATGATTGTTTTGTTTAATGTGTATTAAGAAAAAACAATGAATGTAACATTGAAGGAAACACATGGAAAAATCACACTTCCAAAAAGCCAAAAATGGCATTTAGGATTAGCCTGTATTCTGGCTGACTCAGGGTCCTTTCCTCCTCTGTTAGGCTGAGTGATTGAGTTAATTACCTCCGCTCTGCATTCGTGATGGCTTAGGCTGTCAGGAACTAATAGTGAAATTTCAGACTTGACTTTTGAGCCTCAATACTAGAATTGCTTGTTGAATTGTACTCGTATGTAATCACAGAACTAAGGATGAAAAAAAGTAAATTTAAAAAAGGAAATAAAGATCATGGTTTTTAGAAGTCAGCGTGAAATAGAAAAAGTTTAAAATGCAGTGAAGCCTTCATGTCTCTTTTTAAAAAGAATTTATTGATTTTAGGGAGCGAGAGGAAGAAAGAGAGAGAAACATCGATTTGTTGTTCCACTTACTTGTGCATTCACTGGTTGCTTCTTGTATGTGCCCTGAGTGGAGATCAAACCCGCAGCCTTGGGTATCAGGACGACGCTCTAACCAACTGAGCTACTGGACCAGGGCAGCCTTCACGTGTCTTGAAGTCCTCTCACTGACTCATACTCTTTTGGCTTGTTTTAGGTGACCGAGAAGACCGTTAAAGGGAAAAGCTCTGCTCCTGCCTCAGAGGGCACCTATCCAGAAATAGAGAAGTTCTTTCCCTTCAATCCTCTAGGTAGCATCCTTTGGTGTTACAGAGATGCTTTCGCCTTGAATTTCTCTTAGAATCCAGTTCAGCTGTAACTTGCTATGGAGACGAATACGACACACGACCCAAAACTGTAACGAGACTGTCTGAATCTGGGCTGCTTTGAACAGATACACTTGTTAGTAGATTTATTTGTGAGGCGTCATCCTAGGTCAGAAGGGGAATTAGAGCAGCGATGTGGAGAACGCTTTCCCTCCCGGGGGGAGAAGATGTGTTCACTAATGTGTTCACAAGTTCACTAGCGACTTGTTCACTAATCTTGAACAAGTCAGTCTATAGTGGACAGCCCTAGTCAGCCTGTTAGAAAATGGGCTTCATAGCAAATTAAACAACGCCTGAAAACTTCACGTAGTCAGTGACAACATGAATTTTTTTACTCCTTCAACCTGCTACATGTATCTGAAATGTTTTTATTATAGAACCAGGTTCTTAGCTTTAATTTACCCATATTCCAGGAGAGGCTCCTGTAATCCAGACCCTACCCTGATTTGCTCATGATTTGGAGGCTCTGAATTTGTCCGGTTCTGAACAAATCTCACTGTGAGGGTGAGCAAGCAGAAAAACAGGGCCCGTTAGGGGGAACTGGACCTAGCCTGGAACAGCAGGGAAGCTTTCACAAAATGACACAGAGTGGAGTCCTGAAAGCTCTAAGGAGACAGGTAGGTGAAGGAGAGGATGGGTGAGGCCAGAAGTGTGTGCACAGACCCTGAGGTAGGACCAAGGACTGGAGCGGTTCTGGGGAACCGAAAGCAGAGTGAAGACGGTACGGGTGAAGCGGTGGGGGCAGATCAAGCAGGGCCTTCCGGCTTTCTCAGCTGGATTTTTTGCCCTTTCACCCAAAGGGCGTTTGGTCATTGTACTAGTACACGTCCTGGCTGTTCGTGGCTTTTCCACATTGCAGACAATTCCGCAGTTTGTATTCTGGAAGTTACAGTGTTGCGAGTTTGTGTTGTGTGATGACACTCAGAGCCTCCGAGCTAATGAGTACCATTCAGACGTTAAGGAAATGTGGTAGGTTTAGGCCAGGAGGGAGGGCTCCGGTATGCTGTGTTTCAGGAGGGAGGCATGGCCGAGTTGTCCCTTAAAATAGGAGCACAAATTACTGAAGCCACCTCCTGCTTCCCCCATGCCCGCTAACTGCAACCGTGTGAAAACTCTAATCTTCATCAGAAACACAGGGGTATCTCTGTTTTAAATTGGGGAGTGTGTGTGCCCAAGTGAGAGCCCATTTGATAATTGGCCCTTGGTAGTTAGTTTAACTTCGATTTGGATAATGTGACTATTTTCAAACTTCCTTTGATAATGTGACTATTTTTAAGAGATCTTCGTGGATAAAGGAAATTAGCCCTCTTATGTTGCAGACTTGTTTCCTCTCCAGTCTTTTGTCTGTTTCTGGTTTCCTTCATAATTCTGTGGTTTTAAATTAAGTAGTCGCTGTCATTCAGTTTTTTTTTTGACTTCTGGGTTTTACCAGGCTTCAAAAGGATCAGACAAATTCCTAGTATTTAGGCTTCAGAGAACTTTCACACTTGTTGGTGTATCTGGACAGTGCTGTGACCCACTGAGCAGCCCGGCCAGAGCCCTCTTTGTTCTTAACTTTTGAGAAAATGGTTAACCTCCTCGCAAAGAGGAAAGATTCTATGTTTAAATTCTACTTTGTTATTGTCAAGAAAAACCAGTTTTAAATAACACAGGTAGTGGTTCTCAAATTTTGTTTAAATCACTCTTTTACACTTTTAAAAATTGAGGACCCCAATTGTATGTTTTGTTTATATTTCCTATATTAGAAATTAAAATGGAGATACTGAAACTTATTAATTGGTTAAAAAGTAATAAACATATCATATTAATATAGATAAGTTTAAAAAATATGAAATAACTTTTCCAAAACAAAAAAAAGCTTATTGAAAAGATTGGCATGGCTTTATATTTTTGAAAATTTGCTTTATTTGGCTTAATCTAAGACAGCTGGATTCCCCTCTGATGTCTGCATTCAGTCTGTTACCTCTGTTTCAATTAAAGCATATGAAGAAAATCTGGCCTCGTGCAGATGTCTAGTTCGGAAAGGGGGAAGCGTTTAATAGTCTTTTCCGATAAGTATAGTTTCTTTGATATTACACTAAAATTCAATCAGTGGCTGTTTCCGAACACACAGTGTGGAATCTGAAACCATATCAATGAACATTTTATACTGTGGCAGTAAAACGACTTCGTCTTCTTTGCACTTCAAATGTATTTTATCCTTTCATTCATCACTCCTGGTCATCGAGGAACATTGATTTCTTGAAAAAAGTAGATTAACCAAATGTTGAAAGGCTTCATTAAGCCGTATCAAAAGCAGTTCTTTAATCACCGATCTTATCAGAGCAGTCTTAAGTATGATTGATGAAGCTGTCAAACTAATGGTTGCAGATAAGTTTTCCAAAGTCCTAGTTTTTTTCTTGAAATTGTGAATTTTGTCATTGGCAGCAAACACTGTTTTTCCCGGAGGGATAGACTTCTTTCTTTCCTCTGAGAAAATGGGCAAGCAACACCCTGCGCTGAGTAACCCCCGTTTGTCTTTCAGTTCTGCCAACTCGATGGCGTTCGGAAAAAGGCCTCTAGTTTAGCTTGCAAAGCAAGCAGTTGCCCAAACCCTTTTTCCTTGAGATCACCATCATACTTGAGTATGCAGCAGAGTGCTTTCTGCCATACTTATTCTCTTATCATACAGAGTATGACAAAGATAGATCCTCAAAGATCGAGAACTAAAAAAAAAAAAAGGATTCTTTTTACTGTATGTTACTGGCATTTTTGCACGGCAGAGGAGTGGTGGGGAGGAACGCAGCATGTTGCCCCTTGCCGCGATCCATGCTGAGGCCCGCTTCTTTACCCGCCGTTGCTTTTGTGCCCTTGCTGCACACGCCAGCACAGTGGGAAGCGGTGTTAATGTTACTAGAGAAATGGTTTTGACCTCGCGGACCCACCGACAGGGGCTCAGGCTCCCGGGAGTCCGCTGACCAGACTGAGAACTGCTGCCCTGACAAAGTCCTTTCTGTGCGTGGCAGACTTCGAGAGTTTCGACCTGCCCGAGGAGCACCAGATCGCCCAGCTGCCCTTGAACGGTGTGCCTCTCATGATCCTCGAGGAGGAGAGGAACCTCGAAAGGCTGTTACACTTCGGCCCCCCTTCCCCTCTGAAGATGCCCTCCCCACCGTGGGCGTCCGGTAAGTGCACAGGGCCCTTGTGGCGGGGCCTCGAGCAGTCAGCGCCAGGACACCTGCATCACCGTGGGGACAGCTATGTGAGAGGTTAGCCTGCCAGTGAGTTCTGTCCTTCAAACTTCAGCATGAGGTTTCAGAACAATAAAAGCTATCCTCAGTTGGTATCACTTTTTAGCTCCAAATGCCCAGGTGAAGTCAAGTCATTCTGGAATCCGGACAGCCTTAGAGGCAGCACAATGAATGGAACTAGCATGTCGGTTCATAGGTTGTAAGTTGAGGTATAATAAACTTGCTTGAAATGGAAATTCCAAGTCACATCCAGAGCCTGTACAGGATCAAGGCGTCTATACAATAGCACAGAATGACAAAACCTTACTGTACGGTGTGTGAGGTCTCAGTTCAAAGTGGTGCTGAGAGGCCCTCATCAGTGTGTTCTCTTTGTTCTGATGAGATAACTTCCACTGTTTCATAATTTAAAGTGTATGGTTTACATTAGTGGTATTGTTGGCTGTTACTGGTGTGGAGGTGGGGTGGGGATTCATTAGACAAGGGAAAAACAGCTGATGATTACAAGTGACAGCTGATGTCCGTGTGGAGATGGGCAGCGAAGCAAGGGTTTGCGGACACTGAATAAGAAATTCTCTTTTCTAGATGCGCTGCAGTCTCCCTCAAGCATTCTGTCGACTCTGGATGTTGAGTTGCCGCCTGTGTGCTATGACGTAGAGATGTAGTTTCTTAGTGCTTTCCGGTTCGTGTGTATGTATTAATTGTTTGTGTTAATAAAGCAATTCCTTGACAGACTCTTAATATTGCGGTTGGTATTTGTAATTTGCTTAGAACAATATACAAACTAGTGTCATTAGAAGTGTTAATAGATAAGAATCTATAACCTGACAATAGAAGTTTGCCTGACTGGAAAAATATACCATAAAACCCTTTGGTTTGTTTTAACAGCTCATGTTAGAAGCTGCCTCTCTTCTCCCTGAGACGCATCCCCTCAGTGTGTACTTGGTTGCTTTTTTGTGGCCACTAACTGGTGACAGCTGTTAGGTCTCTTGATTAGAAGAGCCCCTTCAAGCTCACTAAGTATCTGTTGCTCGGCATTCTTTATTGCTGGTTCTGTTTAGTTTCCAGTGACGTTAATACCCAGTATTCAGCGATCAGAATGGGAAAACCTCTACCTCTCCTAAGAACTCCACTTCCGTGGTATCTTCACTTAGGTTCTCGGAAGGTTGCAGCTGATGCACCCATGGGAAGATCTCCTCTTGAATTCTGACGCATCTATAGATTCGTGCCACCGCCCCTGTGGTTAGGATGCAGGACAACTGCATCACACACCCCACCTGCCTCCCTCTTTCTGTCTCCGTGTAGCAGGGTCTGCGAGCCACACCTGAGGCGAATCTGGCCTGTGGCCTGTGTTCTTAGGGCCGGGGAGCTAAGAGGGATTTTTATGTTTTTAAAGTGTGAAAAGGACAAAGCAACAAACAAGAATTAGGAAGATGTCACGGAGACTGTATGCAACCCATAAAACCTAAAGTATTTACTGCCTGGCCCTCTGCAGAAAATGTTTGCTTTTATAAGCTTCTGCTTTATAGTCCTGCCCTCGTCCCACCCCTACCCCTTGGAAACCGCTAGTCTTTGTCACTGTCGTTCTGTCTTTTGGAGAGAGTTGTGAGCCGGCAGTGCATGGTATGTAGCCTGCTGAGATGTTGGAAAGCCTCTGAGGTCCGTTCATGTTGTAATTGTCAGTAGTCTTCCTTTTTTGTTGCTGGACGTACCAATGCCACGACTTGTTCGTTCATTCGCCTGTTTCTGGTTTGGGCATTTATGAATGGGGAGCTGTTGTGATTATCCATGTACAGATTTTTGGGTGAATGGAGGTGTTTTTCTCTGGGGTTGATGCCTAGGAATGGATTTGCTTGTTCATAAGGTAAGCATATGTTTAACTTTGTAAAAACTATCATACTTTTTCAGAGTGGCTGTACTAGTTTGCATTCCACCCAATAATGTCTGAGAGTTCCAGGTGCTTGCATCATTGGCAGCACTTGGTATTGTCACTGTTTTTTATTTTAGCCATTCCGATTAGTATGTAATATTTCCTTGTGGTTGGTGATGTTGAAGAACATCTTTCCATGTGCTTATTTGCGGGGTGGGCATAGGAGGAGGTGGGAGTAGGTAGTTTTCTCGCTTGCGTTGTGCTCTCCCGAATACTAGAGGGGGACCCTCCGCAAATGCCCACAGTTCTCCTTCAGTGCTCTGTCCCGCAAGTTAGCTGCCTTGGTCTACCCTGACTCTGCTCTCTCTCAGTGCAGGGGGTTGGCTTGGGCCCTCCTTTCTTCCCCACTCTGGCAGTCATAGGGTGTACCTCATTTATTTCCCATCCTTTAGGGGTCACTGTCCTTTGTTGCCTGATCTCTATTTTCTTGGAAACCATTGTTTGATAGATTTGTCCTGTTTATTAGTTGTTTTGAGCAGTAGGGTAAATTGTTCCTGGTTACTCCATCTGGATTGGAATTGAAAGTTCCACCCTGGCTGGTGTGGCTCAGTGGATTGAGTGCTGGCCTGCAAACTTAAGGGTCACTGGTTCGATTCCCAGTCAGGGCACATGCCTGGGTTGCAGGCCAGGTCCCCAGGAGGGGGCACACAAGTGGCAACCACACATTAATGTTTCTCTCCCTCCCTTCCCTTCTCTCTCTAAAAATAAATAAAATCTTAAAAAAAATAAAAACTGTCCAGGTGTCCCTCTTTTTTTAACTGAGATAAAATTTATATAACATAAAATTCACCATTTTAACCTTTTTAAAGTGTACAATTCAGTGGTTTTTAGTACATTCACAGCGTTGTGCAACTATCTGATTTCAGAACATTTCATCTCCCCGGAAGAGAGACCCATGCTCATTAGGCAGCCATTCCTCATTTAATTAAATTAATTAGTTAATTTTTAAATATTTTATTTGTTTTTAGGGGGGAGAGAAATATTGATCAGTTGCCTCTGGTATGCACCCTGACTGGGGACTGAACCTGCAACCTAGGCATGTGCCCTGACCTGCGTCCTTTTGCTTTGTGGGATCATGCCCGACCCACTGAACCACACAGGTCATTTAATTTATTTAATTTTTATTTAATTTTTAATGAAGCCCTGCTGCCCTCGGGATCAAGTCCCAAGGCCGTGCAATGGCTCCTAGGGAGCCGACGTGTGAGTCCTCCCCCGGAAGGCCCTTCTGATGGCCTGGCTCTCACCTATCCACCCGTGAGCTCTCCACTGGGATGTTTCTCTCATGGGGAACTTTCCCGATATCCCAGGATCGGACTAGATGCCTCCTATTTGCTCAGTTAGCCCAGACACTTGAACGTCTCCTAGCGCCTCACACACTAAGCTGTGTCTGCCCATTTCTCTGGCTGTCTCTTGTGCTGCACGAGGAGCTGGCGGAGGTCTGTCTGTCCTATTCGTTGTTGTGTGCTTGTGCCTGGCATGTGGCAGTGCTCAGGTGTTTGCTGAAATGAGTGAATATGCCATCAATCCCGGGGGATCCAGGCTCCTAGAGACCCAGTGACTGCACCGCGCCTGCTGTTAGCATCATGCAGCGTCACGGCCAAGGAGCCCTCACAGGTTTCCACTGAGGTTGCGTCTGGGTAGAGCACAGGCCCAGCAGTCACTTCCCGCCCCTGCCACATGGCTCCATCCTGTTCATGTTCTCACGGCCCTGCCCATCTCCCTTCTGAGAAGGTCCAAGTTGTCAGGGTAGGAACGTGAAGTGGTTTTCTTGCTTCAGTAACTGCTGCCAATGGTGTTTTGTTGACCTCTCTTCCCTGCTAGGTGGTGGGTGATTCTTAACGGCATCTCAACAGATTCCATAGCTTTCCAGTTACTTTTGGTTAAAGTTCAGTTTGGCTTGGAGTGTAAGCTTCAGTCTGGAACTCACGGCAGGCTGTCCTCCCGCCCCTGGCACAGGCACAGGTTCAGGTTCAGGCTGGGACCCAGCACGTGTGGTAATGTTCTCTCCACATTCCCATCCCCCTGCAGATGCCGGGCCCTACCCACCCCTCTGCAGCCCAGGCCAGGGAGGCTGCTGGAGGGAGAAGAGATTCTGCTTGCGGCACAGGCCCCATGGTGGTCATGGGCATGTCCTGGCTTCATTCTGGGTGTCGGGCTTTGTGCTGTGCTGGTGGCCTCTGCTCCCTGCAGGGGTGTGTGTGTGACCACTCGTTTCTCTGTTTGTGGACCCTGTCCCTCCCGAAAATGGTGCCATGCCTCCTCCCATGCCTTTCCCAGGTGGGGTCTCCTATTGCTCGGTCCAAGGCCATCCGGGACCTCTGCCCCTCCATTAATAACCACTGGGGTCCTTGCCATACACTTTGAGGGCCCCAGAGAATGGGATGGGGTCCAGGTCTCCTGGGCACCGCTCGTCAGAGGATCTTCAGGCCCTGCAGTCCTTGGCTGCTCCAGCAGGTGAGAGATCTCTGGGCCAGGAGTGGGCGCCGGTGTTTAAGTTCAAGTTCCCGTGCCAGTGGCCCCCGTTTCTCCCCACAGTGAGGATACGGACACACCAGATCCTCAGGCTCCCAGAATGCTCCTTCAAGAGCCCTCCCACCTCACTTGGCTCTGTTGGCGGCAGGAGGTGGCCTACAGTTTCCGAGCTCTCCCTTTCTTACAGGTCCAAATCTGCATATGTGGTTTGTTTAGAGTGAGTATTGCCTGTGGAATGGGGGAACCCTCCCTCACCACCACGTGGCTTTTCCCTGCAGATGCCAGAAGGTGAGCCCTGTCCTGTCTCCTCGTGGCTGGTGCTCACGGGGCTGGTTCCCACGTCTCGGCAAGCCCACAGCCCACTTTAGAGCATGCTGCACTTAGTGGCTTTTGGGGACTTGAGCCACGTGTGCTCAAGCAAGGGGAGCGATCAGATGGCCGGTCTCCCGTCCCTCTCCAGCTAGAATGAATGCCTGCTGAGAGGTTATCTTTGAGTCTCCAAGTGCAAGTCCAAGGCCTGGCCTGGGGTAGACAAGCAATGAGTCTGTGGTTGTGTTACAGCAGGTCGTATGGCAGCCAAGTGGCTTGTCTGTTTCCCTGTGTGCACAGGCTCCCAGGAGGATTTGTACCTATACTCCCTGTAAAGAAGCCTCCTTCCTGGGAAAGGAGCCCAGAGTGATGAGCTCCTCTTCTCCAAGCATGCAGTGGAACAGGCTGCAGGCCTCGCCTTCTTCTGGAGGTGGGAGGGGTTTCCATGGTGATGGCACACACCGTCCCACCCCTCCATCAGGCAGCCCCACTGCAGAGGGGGAGCTGTCTGCTATGGGTATGCTGCTCAGAGCCCAGGCCACAGCTGACACTGGCTTCCTGTACCCGTGCACTGACTCACCGGAAGGGACAGCTCATTGGGGGTACCCAGTGGTATAGTCTGGGTCAGGGCACAAGTTGGCAGCGTCTTCATCTTCTAGAAAGATCAATAGCTAATTGAGCACACTGTTCTGCTGTCCCAGATTCAAAATAGCTACTAACTAGAGCAGGAAAACAAATCATCTTTCAGTCCTGGCCTGTAGTTAGAGGCAGAGGGGTGAGGGTGGTGTGGGAGACGCTGAAGGAGCTAGTCCGGTGAAGGGAGGCGGGGAGAGCAGGCGTGGAGTCATACCTGGAAACGGAGACGGAAAGGCGTGGGACCCGAGAGGGCAGCGGACACTGCAGCACACAGCGCCTGGTCCCTGCAGGTGCTCAGCCACAGGCCTGTGGGGTGTTGTGGGAGGAACGTCGTCCTGAAGACCATGCTCAGTCATTAGCAGTCGACAAAATTTAAGACTAATCCTAATGTGGATGCTGTATTGGTGTGCTCGGGCCGCCACACAGAAGACCGCACAAACTGGGCACTTAGCAAAACTTCATTTTCTGACAGTTTTGGAGGCTAGAAGTACAAGATCAAGAAGTCGGTAGGGCTGGTTGCTTCTGAGGCCTCCCTCCTTGGCTTGCTGGCGACTGCCTTCTCTCTGTCCTCACAGGGTCTTCCTCTGTGCTGTCCGTGTCTTAATCTCTTCTTACAAGGACACCAGCACATCTGTCTACCCTAGGGTCCTCATTTTGAGTTAATTACCTCTTTAATGGCTTTCTCCAAATACAGTTAGATTCTGGGTACTGGGGTTAAGACTTTAACATACAAATTTGGGGCAATGGGCTGGTGGGGAGACACACTGCTTAGCCCATGACAAGTTGTCACATGTTAAAGAGGGGAAGCGATGTGCCAACGGCATAAACATAACTTGCGCTTCACTTTTGGACCTGTCGAAACTCGGAAAGACCCTGCTGGCTCTCCGAGCAGCGCCATGGTCGCGGGCAGAGCGAGCGCCTTAGGAACGGAGGCAGAAAGGGAGGCAAGGAGAAGGACCACGATTGAAGCTCAGTTGGTGTCAAGACTGCTGATGCTTATTCGTTTTGTCTATTCTGTGTTGGTTTTACTAAAAAATGCAACAATCAGATTTGGAAGACCTCACCAGTTCTGCCAAATCCCGAAGATGGTGCAAATCATGACCTGAAAGTGCAAATGACTTGAAAGAAGTGGTCCGTGAATTGATTCCAGGGCCCTGGCTGGTGTGGCTCAGTGGACTGAGCACCGGCCTGCAAACCAAAAGGTTCGTTGGTTTGATTCCCAGTAAGGTCATATGCCTGCATTGTGGGCCAGTTCCCCAGTTGGGGGTCATGTGACAGGCAACTTATCGATGTATCTCTCACACATTGATGTTTCTCTCCTTCCCTTCCCTTCTCTCTAAAAGTAAATAAATAAATTCTTAAAAAAATATAAATTGGCCCTGCCTGGTGTGGCTCAGTGGATTGAGCGCAGGCTGCAAACCAAAGGGTCGCCACTTGAAATCCTGGTCAGGGCACATGCCTGGGTTGTGGGCCAGGTCCCCAGTGGGGGCGTGTGAGAGGCAACCACACATTGATGTTTCTCTCTCTCCCCCTCCCTTCCCCTCTCTCTAAAAATAAATAAAATCTTAAAGAAGAGGCATTTTCTTTATTTAAAAAAAAAAGAAAAAAATAAACTGATTCTAGGTAGTATTGAAAAAGACAGAAAAGTCTTGCCAATCTGTTTATCTCCTCTGGGATGTCGTTGTTAGGAAAGTCAAAATGCTGAAGAAGCCCGGGTTTGAGTTGGGAACACTCATGGAGCTTCACGGTGGAGGTACAAGTTCCGGAAAAGCAAGGGATGAGAGGGGCGCTAAAGCTGAACGAGCTGAGGGAGAGGAGCTCCCGGTCCAAGAGTCTGTTTAAAATCCAGACACTTAACGGTGACAAAAACTTACTTCTCTTTGTGATAGTTATAAAAGCTTTGAAAGGCGAATCTCGATAAATTCTGAAAAACTAGTAGGCGCTGCATGAACCGTTTACGTGGGCAGCCCCGCCTCCATGAGCAGTACCAGCCGCTACCCTGGCCACTTCTCAGACACGCTCGCAGCCGACAACCGGGAAGGGCCGATGGCCTGGGCAACACGTGGGGTTTGGCCTCCGCTTGGCTCCGGCCGTCCCGCAGGCGCCGAGCAACGAATGACTGTGGTGATGGATGCCCTGCGGAACACGCCGGCGGAGCAAGATCCAGCGTGGTCATGGGAACTTTAAAGGCTAAAGATCTAGTAATCACAGCAGCTACTATTTTAAAGGAGAAACCAGACCCAATACTGCAGCTTTGGGAACTGTTTTCATGGATCACATCTTGACACTCTGAGTGGTCCTCAGAGTCTGGACGGAAGAGACCGTATGTCAAGCCTTTTCAAAACCTGTCACTGCATCCTAGCTCATCTGCTTTGCCCTGTGCAGCGGAGTTATTTGAAGGAATGAAGGTACTTTGAGGAGCAGATTTACAGCTCGACTCTTTCGGCCAAAGCTCAGCATGGGCAGAAAGCACTGATCTGCTCTGAGCTCAACTTGGCCAGAATTTGACAAGGAAGAGCTTATGGAGTGTATTCAACCGCTTGTGAAACTGGATCACGAATGGGTCCTGAATTCAACATCTGTGGGTCTGCATATTTGTTCTCCACTCATTGGAACCGAGCCTTCTCTCGGGGTCAAGAAGCCTCCAGGAGCTGTGATCTTTGTGCTCTTGAGCCCAGTGGGCTCTTACTTTTCGAGGGGAACCTTGAATCCAGTGCCCCTCTGGGCTAGTCCAGCATTTGTATGAGCCTGGGCAGCTGGGCCTGGGGACTGCAGGGTGGGTGGGAGTCACGCTCATCCCTTTTTGCCCAACATGCCGCAATGGGTAGTGGGAATCGGGTTCTCTGGCTCTGGGGAGAGGATAATCACATAAGGGCAGTTGGACTGTGAATCTTTTTCTTGACTGGATAAAAGATAGATTCTTTGCCTACTTGTTTTTAGTTGTGCATAATGTAGTTTATATTACTGGTGTCGGCAGGGCGACTGTTTCCTTATGTCAGAGAAAATGAACTATAGTCTTCAAATAGTGTTTTGGAAACGGTTTATCTTTCCCTTCTTAGAAAGATGATAACGTAAGCCACACATTGGAGAACTTCCCTCAGTCGTCGTAGTGCCTCCCTCAGCACTTCACTCAGGTGCAAAAATGTTTGTTCTTCAGCATAAGTCATATTCTGCTCCTCAGCCAAATGAGGGGCGTGTGTGTGATCTGCGTAAATTTCATAGGTGACACTTCCTGTGACACGTCTTCATCTCCGGGAAGTGTTTTGTGTTTTCAAATCAAGCCCTTGAGAAACTGGGTTTGCTCACTTCACGTTTTTTGCAGGCCCCAAGTCCGTCCTAAGGTGAATCTCTCCCTCCTGACGTCGCAGTCGCAGTCGCAGTCGCAGTCGCAGTCGCAGTCGCAGTCCGCTCGGAGCTCTGCGCGTGCGTCAGCAAGCCCCCAGCGCCTCTCCGCCCTTGCCCTTCCACACCGCATTGTAGTTGGCTGCTCGTAACAGCTCGCACGTGATATATTCTCAGTAAATAGTAAATGAATACTTAGCTTCTAAAAAGGTTTATGGAGATGACTTGATCATTCTTTTTGTTTTTTTTTTAATTAAAAAAAATTATTTTTAGAGAGAGGGGAAAGAGAAAGAGAGGGAGAGAGATGTCAATGTGTGGTTGCCTCTCGTGCACCCCCTACTGGGGACCTGGCCTGCAACCCGGTGCCCTGACTGGGACTTGAATCAGCGACCCTTCGGTTCCCAGGCCGGCACTCAATCCACTGAGCCGCACCAACAAGGACCATTCTTTTTATTTTTATTGTTTCAAATTTGCAATGCACTTCCCTTCATTTATGCGGAAAAATGTCTATTGAGTGGTCCCTATGGGCCGGGCACTGTTCTAGGTTCTAAGAATAGAGCACTGAACAGAGCAAATAAAAATCTGTTCTCATCCAGCCAGAAGGAACAGATTATCTACAAAATAGTAAGTTACACGATGTGCTAGAGAGTGATAGGTGCCTGAAAAAAATATAGTAGGGGAGGATGTATGTCTGTGGGGGAGAGGGTGGGTGGGTGGGTTGAAATTTTAAGTAGAGAGGTTATCGAGGGCCTCAGTGGGAAGGCACTTTTAAAGAAAGACACTTTTGAACAAAGGTACTTGTAAAGGAGGAGTCCTGAGGATACCCAGGGATAAGACCGTCCAGGCAGAGGAGAGAGCAAGTGCAAAGGCCCCGGGGTAGCAATGGACTTGGTGTGTCTGAAGAATTGGAGAAAGGTCAGCGAGGCTGGAAGGCAGTGAGAGAGAGGGAGACGGAGGGGGATGGGAGAGGGCGCGGGAGAGGCAGTCGGCGGCCAGATCAGGTGGGATCTGGAAGGCCGTGGAAATGAGTTTGGATCGTTAGTGTCGGTCCCTCCGTGGGTGGGTGGTGGTGCAAAAGATTGTTGGGGACAGGGTAGTGCTGAGCAGGGAAGATGGTGGGTAGGAGCTCGAAGATCAGATTATGGAGAGGTCGAAGTTAGGGGTAGTGATGATATCTAGGAGGTGACCACAGGGAGCGAGTGACTGAGGGAGGTGGAGGGGAATTGTCAAGGATTTTTGATAGCGGGTCTTGGATGGCATAGAGTGAAGGAGCAGGGTTAGAGAGAATGGCGGTGAGCTGGGGACCAAGCCTTCAAGGAGGGAGGGAGGACATGGCTTGGGTGTTTGCAGCGAGACGGTCAGGGGATGGTGCAGTTGGATGACCCGAGATTCCAGCTGGGGTTTTCAGGTAGGCAGAGGGAGCATGGTCTGGAAGCAGCCCCGAGGACCCCTGATGGGGTGGTGTGGGGACTGGAGGCCAGGGGAGGGTACCAACTGGAGCAGGGGTGGCAGCCAGGGAGCCAAGGTTCCCTCTGAGTGTGTAGTATGTCTTTTACTGACACACTTATTAATTTTAATGAAACATAAATGGGAGAATCACTTCCTAATACTAGGTTTATTAGCCTGGGTGAAATTGAGCGAGGACTTTTCAGTTCTTTTCCCTAGAGGTGGAGTAATAGTTAGGAATTAAGTGTTTCTGTCCCTGGGTCTTTCTAGAGCGGCATATAAGCTT